>MDKI01126436.1:0-17380 GCA_005239505.1 Nicotiana paniculata | reverse complement strand
AGTTCATAAGAATAAAATCTAAAATAACTTGCATAATTAAACTACAAAGTAATGGAGAAAATCTGTACAAATCGATGTTTTCCTTCTCTTCAATGGCTTCCTCTCACTGAATCTCCAATAAGTTGTATTTTTGGGGTCTATTTATATGTTTAGGAAAAACCCTAAACGTGTAGGAGACTTCTATTCCAACCGGGAAACACTTAAACTCGTCGAAACTCGGAATTGACCGAACTTGGGACCCCGGGCGTTTGGGCTCAAATGCCCCCTTAAGGCCAAGGCAGGCCTGGCGTTTGGGCTCTAAAGCCCCCCTAAAGCCAGGGGGTGCCTGGCTTTAGGGGCCAAACGCCTGGATAAGGCCAGGGTATTCCCTCTTCACCTCTTAAGTGTATTTTCGACGTATTTGCATCCATTTAGCTCGGTTTCCATCACCAATTCACCTACACATGAAATAAACTCCATTAAGCATGTTTTTAGCATTCACGCACATAAAATGTAAGGCATATAACATATTAAACTATGAATATTATCCTCGCATCAGTATACTTGTCAAAGAGTGAGACAGTGGTGCCCAGTTCCCGAGGGCCATTATGTGGCCCATTGTGCGGACCGCAGAAGCGTTATGCGGTCACCTATGCGATCGCAGATATGCATCAGGGCTTCATTCTTCTCTCTTTTTAACCCGACCCTACCTTGAAAATTAGGTGCAAGGGACCATTTCTAAAGGGTATATCTGGTATTTTTAGAGAGAAGGAGTTCCCTAGAATGAGAGTTGAAGTACCTAAGTGAATTGTTCCTCCAAAGTCTTGTCCAAGCTTTGAAATTCAACAAGAAAGATCACAAGTCCTTCAACCAAGAGGTAAGATTTTAGCCCTAACCCTCAATTACGAAATTTTGTTAGGGAATAGGTAATGGGGAGGAAGGTTTTGAGGATGAGGGTTGTTTTTTATGCATGCATGTACATTTGTGAGTTGTGGTAAGGTAGTTGAACTCATATGAGTAGAATTTGCGTAGTGGAATGAAAAATCCACCATAGAAGGACCTTGAAACCTTAATCCACACCTAATGTTTGATAAAATGCTCAAGTGAGCTGGAACCATGAACTCCTTCCTAATTTATGTTCAATTTTGATAGATCTCTAAATAGATCAAAGTTGCTAGGATTTCGGGACTATATAGTGAATTAAGGAAAGCTCGAGGCAATGTATGTTGGCTAAACTCTTCCCTTAGAATTGAACTCCACGATTTCCGTGTAAGTCTGTGATGCTCATTATAAATTGATTTTTCCAAATAAGCCTTGTGTCAAAATAATTATGCGTTCAATATGTATTCCAAAGATTCTTATTATGTTGAGTTAATGTTTGAGAATGTGGTTTAAGTATGGGTTGTGTGCTATTATGCTATGGTTTGTAAGCACGATTCTAATGAAAGCTATCATGTCAAATTGTGTAAGAAATAACTTGTGCCTACGACCTTAAATTGCTCAAGTATGTGTTCAAAGTCTTAATATGAAAGGCCTTGTTGATTATTCATGATGATGTTGAACGTGAAATAATGATCATGAATTACGAAGTGCGGCCAACGTAACAAGAATGATATTGTGCTATGGCCAATGATGCCAATAAAATAAATGACATGTAAAATAATATTAAATGAGGGTAAATCCTTTTAATAATAAATGCCTTGGGAGTATCGTTTATCCATTGAGGAAGGGTAGGTCAGAACAACCTAACCCCAAAACTACACATGCCGGTGTAGGAATGATTGAGGGGTAAATCCTCGTGCTAATATGATGAGACTGTTTCCCCTTATATGGGATGAGATTGATGTGTTGGATGTTTTCCCTTAAATGGGATGAAATTATTACTAGCAAGATGTGATGTGATGTCGACCCACATGGCATTGTGGTGAGACGGCTTAGCCGATCGCGTTGAGATCGGACGCTATGCCGCGCACATAGTGGTATTGTGAGTGTATGTCGCTGGGTTAGATGGCTTAGCTGGTCGGGCTGAGATCGGACTCCTTGTAAAACACGGTGGTGTATCGATGCTTAAGATCTCCCAATTTAAATTAATGAAACTTATGTAAAATTTACCTTTACCCTAACTTGACACCTTGATACTAGTTAAGGCTCTTATTGATTTCATATTTTATTCCTCGTTTACTATCATTCTATTGAGATGGTGTTTATTTTTACATACTAGTACTATTACATATGTACTAACGTCCCTTTTTTACCAGGGGCACTGCATCTTTAATGGATGCAGGTGGTTCCATAGAAGGTGATATTGACCAGTGATAGCAGCACACCCTCTCCTCAGCTGACTTGGTGAGCCCCACTTCACTTCGGGGTCTAGTATCTCTTATCCTTTATACGTAGTGTTTTGAGGTATAGACGGGGCCTTATTGCCGGCACTATCATAGCACTATTTTGTTTCTTTTAGATCTTCTGTAGGCATAGTGTGGGTTGTATCTGTTTTTAGGAAGGTTAAACTAAAAGTATTATAATCGTAACATTTTTTCCACTTTAACAATGATTGTATAATGTACTATTTTTTAGACTTGTTAATGACGTAACTAATTGAAATAAACTGGTGTTATTCACATGACCGCTTACTATCAAATTAATAAAATGTATTACTCTTTTTATTCATGGGTGAGTTGAGTAGAAGGTATTAAAAAGTCTTGCTTGGCCAGGGTATCTCGGTTGAGCGGCGGTCGCAGTCCCCGAGGTTGGGGCGTGACAAACTTTGTATCAGAGCCTAAGGTTTTAAAGTGTCCTAGGATGTCTCAGAGTCGTGTCTAGTAGAGTACTTCTTATTGGTGTGTTGTCAACCACATTTATAATTAGGAGGCTACTTGGGCATTAGGAATAGTACCCTTCTTTGATGTTCTAGATCACGCAATAAAGCCTATTGTTTGATTGTTCCTCCTGTAACTCGTGCATTGCTCTAATTTTTAGTATATGGAACCTAGGAAGAAATCAAGAACTTTCCAAGGATCCAATGCCACCCCAGGAGTGGTAGTTGACCCTTTACTTGATGATGCGGGTGAGCACCCAAGGGGTGAGAACATCCCCCCGACTACTACATTGCCCGATTCCACTACACTTGATCAAAACGCACCAGTTCCTACACCTACTGAGGGTGCAACGATCCCTCCAACTTATATTCCAATTCCACCTCCAGCCCCAGCTTCTGGTTCCGGTGTATCAAATGGTGATCTTCGGGGAGCCATACAAATGTTAGCTCAGATAGTGGCTTCCTAAGCCCAGAGATCAAATGTTGCACCCACTTCTTCTAATCAGCCAGGGGATTCCGCTAGTTCATGGGTGAACAGATTTCTCAAGTTGGACCCTCCATGGTTAACAGGTACTGATCCCGAGGAGGACCCCAGGGCATCATCAAATATATGCACAAGACTCTCCGAGTTATGCGTGCTACTGAGATGGAGGAAGCAGAGTTGGCCTCCTACCCCCTGAAAAGAGTGGCCTATTCTGGGTTTGAAATGTGGGAGGACTCCAGTGAGGAGGGAAGCCCTCCGGCGAGGTAGAGTGAGTTTGTTGATGTTTTCATTTATCATTCATTACCTACCGAGACTAAGGCAGCCCGAGCCGTTGAGTTTGTGAACCTGAAACAAGGTAGTATGAGTGCGTGGGAGTATCATGTAAGATTTGCGCGCCTGTCTAAATATGCCATCTACATGTTGCCCACTATGGAGGCTAGAGTGCGTCGTTTTGGGCAGGGACTTATCCCCTTGGTTAGTAATGAGGCCGCTACAGCCGCTACAGTAAGATGGTGGTATTTTCTCATGCCACAATGACCCGCAAATTGAAGAATAGAATGGAGCGAGAGAGCAACAGTAAGACCCGGTCCGTGGGAAACTTTGGCAGCTCTTCTGGTGGTGGTGGTGGTGGTGGCAAGTCAGCATTTAGGGTAGGGTCATCAAGGCCATCCCAGTCTTTTGCTCAGTCTTCAATCAGTGCACTGCATCGGGGCCCAGTCAACAGCAGGGGAACCATTTTAGACCCAGCCAGGACAACAGGGGATCCTATAAGCAGGGTCAGTCCGGTGAGAGATTTCAGCAGCAGCGGAGGCCCTCATACCCTAGGTGCGTGAAGATGCACTTTGGGGGATTTTTCATGGACCGGACCATATGATACGGGTGTGGTATGAGGGGTCACATTCATAGGGATTGTTGTTCGTCTCACTAGAGCATGGGCATGGGTACAGCACAGTCAGCCAGTTCTGAAGCTACTACTTTCGTAGCACCTCCTCCAGCTCTAGGCACCCCAGCACCCGCATGGCGTAGTGCAGGTAGGGGTGGTACATAGAGTTTGGGTGGACCCGACATTTCTATACTACGAGGGGTCGCTAGAGTTCACAGGCTTCTCCCGATGTTACAGGTATATTGATTGTCCAATATCACGATGTGTATGCTCTTATTGATCCTGGTTCCACTTTTCCATATGTCACTCCTTATATTTCTGTGGGATTTGGGATGGAACTGAAACAACTCCAAGATTCGTTCTCTGCATCTACTCCGGTTGGTGAGTCTATTGTGGCCGCGGGGGTTTATAAGGATTATGTTGTCACGGTACATGGTCGGGACCCCATGGACAATCTCATTGAATTGGGGATAGTTTATTTTGATGTAATAATAGGAATGAATTGGCTTTATTCATGTTTTTCCAATCTTGATTGTCGATCTAGAACCGCTAGGTTTGAATTTCCAAATGAGTCAGTGATTGAATGTAAGGGGGATAATGTGGTGCCAAAGGGAAGGTTTATTTCTTACCTTAAGGCCACGAAGATGATTAACAAAGGGTGTATCTACAATTTGGTCTAGGTCACGGGCAACAATGTCGAGGCACCTACTCTTGAGTCAGTGCCTGTTGTGAATGAATTTTCGGAGGTCTTTCCGGATGAGCTCCCTAGAATCCCGCCAGACAGGGTGATTGATTTTTGGATTAATATGATGTCAGGCACACAACCTATATATATTATGCCCTACAGGATGGCACCAGTAGAATTGAAGGAGCTAAAATAACAATTGAAGGATTTGTTAGAGAAGGGTTTTATCCTGCTGAGTGTGTCGCCTTGGGGCGCACCTGTTTTATTTGTATGAAAGAAGGAAGGGTCGCTAATAATATGTATTGACTAACGGCAGCTCAACAAGGTTACAGTCAAAAATAAGTACCCACTACCAATGATAGATGAATTGTTTGATCAATTGTAGGGTGCTAAGTACTTCTCCAAGATCGATCTACGATGTGGGTATCACCAGTTGAAGATCAGGGAGTAGGATATTCCGAAAACAGCTTTCAGGAACTGGCTTGGGCACTTCGAATTCCTAGTAATGTCTTTTGGGCTAACAAATGCCCCTGCAACTTTCATGGATCTTATGAATCGAGTATTCTGACCTTTCCTTGACTCCTTCATGATAGTCTTTATTGACGATATCCTTGTATATTCTCCAAGTCGAGAGGACCATGCCGATCATCTCAGGGTAGTTTTCCAGACCATGTATCGGCACTTGTTATATAAAAGATTTTGAAATGTGAATTTTGGCTTAAATCTATCACGTTCTTGGGTTATGTTGTCTTTAGAGAAGGAATTGAGATTAATCCTCAAATTATTGCAGCTGTGAAGAATTCGCCTAGACCTACTACTCCAACAGAGATTCACAGTTTCTTGGGCCTAGCTAGATATTAGAGGAAGTTTGTGGAGGGGTTCTTTACTCTTGCCTCTCCGTTTACTAAATTGACGTAGAAGGAGGTTAAGTTCCAATGGTCAGATGCTTGTGAAAGAAGCTTCCAGGAGTTAAAATCGAGATTGACTACGGAACCAGTGTTGACCCTACCAGAGGGTACAGATGGGTTTGTGGTATATTGTGATGCTTCAAGAATCGGACTTGAGTGTGTATTAATGCAACATGTCAAGGTGGTAGTTTATGCTTCTAGGCAACTCATGAATCATGAAAAGAACAATCCGACACATGACTTAGAGCTTGCAGCAGTGGTCTTTGCGTTGAAGATTTGGGGTCATTATTTTTATGGGATCCATGTGGATATATTCACGGACCATAAGAGCCTTCAATATATTTTCAAATAGAATGAATTGAATCTGAGGCAGAGAAGATGGCTTGGGTTACTCAAGGATTATGATATCGACATCCTATATCATCTAGGGAAGGCTAATTGTCACGACCCCAAATACTAAGCCTGCCGTGATGGCGCCTATCATGGAACTAGGCTAGCCAACCTTTACAGACTATCATAATGTTTCATAATTTCCCTAAACTAGCAGATTTAAAATAGCAAAATAAGATAAAAAATTTATACACTTTCCCAAAACCTGGATTCAACTGTCATGAGCATCTAAGCTTGTAAATTCAATGTACAATAAGGTGACTTGCTACTATAAAAGCCTGAAGTACAAAAGACAAAAAAAACTATGAACTGAGGAAAGCAAAGGAGGTGAGTTGGGGATGCTGAGCAGCTACCTCTATCCTCTAACAAACTCCAAGCACGTTCGAAAATCAACTAGTGAGATGGTCTGGTACCTGGATCTGCACCCAGAGGTGCAGGGAGTAACGTGAGTACGCCAACTCAGTAAGTAATCAAAGTAACTAAAAACTTGAGTGTGTGATGAGCATTTACAAAATATGTAAATCCATATAATGAGTAACAGTGGAAATGAATAAATCAAGTCAGGAATCTACATTCCGAATATTTCATAAAACTCCAGTTTCCCTTTAAAAATCTCGTATAAAAACATTTATCCAATATTATCATCAGAGGCTCAGTGTAAAGAAGAGTGAAAATAGTAGTTTCATAAAACATAAGCCCCTCGGGCACAGTACCACTCACAAATAAAGCCTCTCGGGCAAGCCTCTCAAGAACTCGTGACTCCACTATCAAAATCTCATCCTCTCACTTAAACACTCGTACTCAGCAAGTACCATGAATACAAACAACTGTTGTGGCGGGCAGCTCGATCCAATACATACACATACTATATATATATATATATATATATATATACTGCTGCGGTGTGCAACCCGATCCATATAACATACATTGCGGCGTGCAGCCCTATCCATATAATAGTCGACTACGCCCATGGGGGTGTACAGACTCCAAAGGGTCTCCTACAGCCCAAGTGTTATATTTGCTGCGGCATGCAGCCCGATCCATATATAACATATATTGTTGCGGCGTGCAGCCCGACCCATATATAATCTATATTGTCGCAGCGTGCAGCCTGATCCATATGTAATATATAACATATATATTGTTGCAGCGTGCAGCCCGTCCCATAACTATCCTCACATGCTCGGCTCTCGGCCTTACTCAGTCATCCTCACAAGCCACTCGGGAAATTCATCTCAACTCACGTGACTCAGCCCAAAATACCTCTCAATGTTTGAAAATAGTGTGATAACAGTGAAAATAACAACAAGTAGAAAATATGACTGAGTTAGAAATTGTTCTATCAGGAAGTGTGAGAATAGTGTAAAAATACCCATGAGGGTCTAAACAGGTCAGCACGATGCCCCAAACATGGCTCACAGCCCATAAACAAGTATAAACTTCTGAAATACAGGATGTCATAAGGTTTCAAATCGAATACGCGGCTTAATAGTCGCTAGGGGACGGACCAAGTCACAATACCTACCGGTGCACGCCCACACACTCGTCACCTAGCATGTGTGTCACCTCATTTACCAAAACAATATCAAATATCGGGGTTTCATACCCTCAGGTTTAGAGTTACAATCGTTACTTACCTCAAAACAGCCCAAAAGCTACTACGTGATGCTCTTGCCCCCTCGAATTGGCTCTCAAATGCTCCGAATCTAACCAAAACCATATTAACATCATGAATATACGCTAAAGGAACAAAACCCAATCGAAAACTATCAATTTAGACACAATTCTCGAAATTCGGCACCAAACCTGAGCTCCGGTCCCACGTCTCGGAATTTTATAAAATTTACATCACTAGAATCCTCATACTCTCACGATTCTATACATACCAATAACACCAAAATTGGACCACAATTGCCAACTCAAATCATCAAAAGAAATTTCCAATTCTATGCACCTAACCTCCCTAATTTTGGGTTTAAATCCAACAAATTTCAGGTTTAATTACTTAGAAAACGACATAGAATCAAGTTATGAAGTCAAAAATCTTACCTCCAAGTGATTCTCTTTGATTTCCTCTTCAAACCCTCTCAAAGAGCTCCAAACCCGCTCAACAATGGAGGAAAATAGACAAAAATTCGTAAGAAAGGGCTATTTAAAACATTCTGCCCAGCACTATAATTTCCTTCAGTGCAATCGTGACTCTAACCACGTGATCGCGATGCATAGTCCATCCCACTCTATGCATTTGCATACCAACACACATTTTCGCGTAGCTCAAACATCCATCCCACACAGGCGCCTCAGAACACCTATGCGATCGCACAAGGAACCACACGACCGCACTGCTCTGGCTGCCCAACATATGCGATCGCAAACCTTATTACGCGATCGGATAGAACAAATATGCCTGCTTAAAACTTTACTCTACGCGATCGCGGATGAACTCACGCGTCGTAATGAATAATCCACTGCTGCTAAAACACAAAAAAACCGGCAATCTCCCAAAGACCAAAAGTGCGCGTTTGAGCATCTGAAATACACCCGAGGCCCCCGGGACCTCAACCAAACCTACAAACATATCCCATAACATCATTCAAACTTATTCGAGCCTTTGAAACACCAAAAACAACGCAAAAATACCAAAATCACATCAAATTCAAGCCTATGAACTTTAAAATTTCTAAATTTCACCAAAGATGTTGAAACCAACCAAAACACATTCGATTGACCTGAAAATTTGCACACATATCCAAAATGACATTACAAACCTGCCCCAAGTGTCAGAATTCCATTCCGACGCCGATAGCCTATTTTCCCTTGTCGACCGAAAATCGCCAAAAATTAATTTTCGCCAATTCAAGCCTAATTCTACACCGGACATCAAAACTTCATTCCGAACACACTAATGTTGTAGCGGATTCTCTTAGCCGTAAATCTATGGCAGTTTGGCTCACTTGAATATCAAAGGATATTAACCAAGGAGGTTCATTGGTTGGCTAGTTGGGAATTCTTCTTGCAGATTCTAGTGAATGAGGGGTGATTGTGCAAAATAGGGCTGAATCGTCGCTTGTGGTGGAAGTCAAGGAACCATTGTTGGTACAATTGAATGAGGGGATTCATGGAAATAAGGCCGTGGACTTTTATCTAGGCATGGATTATGGTACACTAAGGTACCAAGGGAGACTATATGTTCCAAATGTGGATGGTCTCCGGGAAAGAATCATGCCCGAAGCTCACACTTATAGGTATTCCGTGCACCCGCGATCTACAAAGATGTATCATGATCTTAGGAAAGTCTACTGGTGGAATGATATGAAGAGAAATGTAGTGGCCTTTATGGCAAGATGTCCAAATTGTCAACAAGTGAAGGCCGAGCACCACAGGCCCGCTGGGTTGGCATGGAACATAGAAATTCCAATGTGGAACTAGGAAATGATCAGTATGGACTTTGTGGTGGGACTACCTCGCACGCCTCGTAAGTATGACTCGTTTTGGGCTATTGTGGATCGACTCATGAAATCAGCTCACTTCTTACCTGTTAAGGCTACTGACACAGCAGAACAGTATGCTCAGTTGTATATCAAGAAAATAGTCAGGTTGCATGGCACTGCAGTTTCTATTATCTCAAATCCATGCACACAGTTCACGGCTTATTTTTGGAAGAGGTTTCAGCAAGGTTTGGGTACTCAGGTGAATCTTAGCACCGCCTTTCACCCGTAGGCTGACGAGCAGGCAGAGCAGACTATTCAGACGCTTGAGGATATGTTGCACGCTTGTGTTGTTGACTTTAAAGGTAGCTGGGATGATCATTTGGCGCGCATAGAGTTTGCCTACAACAACCGTTTGCATGCTAGTACCCAGATGGCATCGTTCGAGGCTTTATATGATAGGAGGCGTAGATCTCCCATTAGGTGGTTCAAGATTGGGGAAGCAGAATTGATAGGACCAGACCTCATGCATCAAGCTATGGAAAAGGTTAAGATCATTATGGAGCGGTTGAAAACTGCTCAGAGTCGTCAGAAATCCTATTCAGATGTTCGTCGTAGGGATTCGGAGTTCAAAGAAGATGATTGGGGTATTCTTGAAGGTTTCCCCTATGAAGGGTATAATGAGGTTCGGTAAGAAAGGGAAATTGAGTCTGAGGTATGTCGGATCATACAAAATCATCCACAGGATGTCAGGTGGCTTACAAGCTACAAATACCTCGAGAGATGTCTTTAGTGTATCCGGTATTCCACGTATCCCTATTGAAGAAGGCGGTTGGAGATCCGTCATTTATTGTTCTGGTTGAGACTATTGAGGTTAATGAAGAATTGACTGATGAAGAAATTCCAGTTTCCATTCTTGATAGGCAAGTCTATAAGCTGAGAAATAAAGAAATTTCCTCCGTGAAGGTGCAATGGCGGAACTAGCAGGTTGAAGAGGCCACCTAGGAGGCCGAGGAAGAAATGAAAAAGCAGTAACCTCATTTGTTTGAATAGTCATGTATTTATAAAGTTGTGTTCTATGAAAATTCTAAGAGTTTACCTTCTATAAATTATGTATCATTTGTACAGTTGATGTTAATGATTTTTCTTTTTGGTGATATACTGCTCGTGAGGCCACGGTTGCCGTTGTTTTTATGTTATGTTACATCATTGGTTCATGTATATGTTGTTAGGGTTGTTTTCTAGTATTCTCTGACAAGTGGATAGGCCCAGTTACAGGGGAACCTCGGTGAAAACTTTGGAAATTTGGGGTGTTAGTCAAAAGTTGGAATTGTTGTTATGTTATAGCAGCTGAGTTACATTTGTTTCTAATGGCGGATTTTGTCCCTCGTTCCAGGACGAATGATCTTAAGCGGGGGAGGATGTAAGGTCCCGTTAAATCTTACCTAAACCCGGGGTTTCGTGGTGCCGAAGTAGTCTTATGTATTGACGATTGTAGGGATTCTTTGTGACGAGCTTGCGAGCCACGTTTCGGACTTTTTGGGTTGAACAGTACGTTATGGAGTTGAAGAAAAATAATTTTTAAACACAGGGCATTTTCTGCAGTCCATTATAGGATCACAGAACTGATTCGCGGACCACATATCTGCCGCAGACTAAAGCAGAAATTTGGGAAAAGTTTTGGACCATTATGCAGCCGCATAATCACTTTGGGGGCCACATTGCAAATCCAGCAAAACAAAATTCTAGAGGAATGTTCTGCGGCGCATTATGCAACCGCATAATAGGTCTACGGACCGCAAACTAGTCGTAGAGTGAGGTAGGGGTGCCCAGTTCCGAAGGGCCATTATGCGAGCCATTGTGCGGCCCGTAGAAGCGCAGATCTGCATCGGTGCTTCATTGTTCTAACTTTTTAACCCGGCCCTACCTCGATAATTAGACGTAAGAGACCATTTCTATAGAGGATATCCGGTATTTTTAGAGAGAAGGAGTGCCCTATAGTGAGAGGTGAGTCCCTAAGAAAATTATTCCTCCAAAATCTTGTCCGGGCTTTTAAATTCAACAAGAAAGCTCACAAGGCCTTCTAGCCCTAACCCTCAATTACGAAAGTTTGCTTGGGAATAGGTAATGGGGAGGAAGGTTTTGAGGATGAGGGTCATTTTTTATGCATGCATGTACATTCATGAGTTGTGGGAAGGTAGTTGAACTCAAATGGGTAGATTTTGGGTAGTAGGATGAAAGAATCCACCATATGAGAACCTAGAAACCTTAATGCACACCTACTGTTTGATAAAATGCTCAAGTGAGATGGAACCATGAACTCTTTCCTAATTTATGTTCAATTTTGCTACATCTCTAAATAGATCAAAGTTTCTAGGATTCCAGGATTGTGTAGTGAATTAAGGAAAGCTCGAGGCAATGTATGTTGGAAGAACTCTTCTCTTAAAAGAACAGGGGTTGTCCTTGTAAGTCCCATGATTCTCACTATAAATTGATTTTTCCAAATAAACCTTATGTCAAAATAATTATGCGTTCAATATATATTCCAAAGATTCATGTTATGTTGAGTTAATGTTTGAGAATGTGGTTTAAGCATGGGTTGTGTGTTATTATGCTATGGTTTGAAAGCATGATTCTAATGAAAGCTATCTTGTCAAATTGTGTAAGAAATCACTTGTGCTTAAGACCCTAAATTTCTCAAGTATGTGTTTAAAGTCTTAATTTGAAAGGCCTTGTTATTGATTATTCATGACGATGTTGAAAGTGAAATAGTGAGCATGAATTATGAAGGGCGGCCAACGTCCCAAGAATGATATTGCGCTATGGACAATGGTTCAAATAAAATGGACGACATGTAAAAGAATATTAAATGAGGGGTAAATCCTTTTAATAATAAATGCCTTGGAAGTATCGTTTAGCCACCGAGGAAGGGCAGGTAAAAAAAACCTAACGCCGAAACTACACATGCTGGTGTAGGAATGATTAAGGGGTAAATCCCCATGCTAATGTGATGAGACAGTTTCCCATTATACGGGATGATATTGGAGTGTTGAGATGTTTACCCTTAAATGGGATGAAATTATTACTAGCAAGATGTGATGTGATGTCGACCCACACAGCACTGTGGTGAGACAACTTAGTCAATCGAGTTGATATCGGGCGCTATGTCGTGCACATGGTGGTATTGTGAGTGTATGTCGTTGGGTGAGACGGCTTAGTTGGTCGGGCAGAGATCAGACTCCATGCTAAAACACGGTGGTGTATCAGTGCTTAAGATCTCCCAATTTAAATTAATGAAATTTACCTTTACCCTAACTTGACACCTTGATACTGGTTGAGCCTCTTATTAATGTCATGTTTTATTCTCCATTCACTGTTACTCGTTCTATTGAGATGGTGTTTAGTTTTACATATTAGTACTATTCCATATGTAATAACATCCCTTTTGCCCGGGGTGCTGCATCTTTAATGGGTGCAAGTGGTTCCATAGCAAGTGGTATTGACCAGTGATAGCAGCACACCCTCTCCTTAGCTGACTTGGTGAGCCCCCACTTCATTTCGGGGTCCAGAATCTCTTATCCTTTGTAGATATTATTTTTATGTATAGATGGGGCCTTGTTTCCTGCACTGTTATAGCACTCTTGTTTTTGTTAGAGGTTCCGTAGACATAGTGTGGGTTGTATTGTTTGAGACTTGTTAATGACGTAACTAATTGAAATGAACTTGTGCTATTCACAAGACCTTCTACTGTAAAATTAATAAAATGTATTCATCCCTTTATTCATGGGTGAGTTGAGTAGAAGGTATTTTAAAGGCTTGCTTTACAGGGGTATCTCGATTGAGCGCCAATCGCGCTCCCCGAGGTTGGGACGTGACAAGGTGACTTACCCGACCGACTATAGCGCGGCTCGGTAAAGTATATGTAAGTTCAATACAAGATCAATTCCAAGAGATATCAAGATTAGACTCAGAATGAATTACATCTTTTACAACTTCAAGATATCATATGAAAACATCTTAGACCGGAAAGAAAATACCACCAGCAAAGAATGTAATGATCAACGTCATCAAGAAAGTCTTAAAATAGTTCATTCATACAACATAGGGTTCATTTAGAAAGAAACTCTTACATCAAGTCATGCCAAGAAAGAAGGTTTCCTTACATACCTTTTTTGAAGGTCTAACTACACTTTCTAATTTCTTGCACTTCTATGGTGATTATATTTACTTCCAAGGAATCTCCAAAATCGTCATAACAAGAAGACAGATGATATAGTGACGATCACGAGTGTCTTTACATTAAATCCTACTAGGTTCGCCTTCGATTTGATGTTGAATCGATTGAGAGTTCTTAGAAGGAGTTTGAGAGTATTTTTGGAAGATCTTGAAGTTGGTGAGATTTCTTAGAATGAAAGAGGTTCAATATGTGCTACTTTTTATATAAGGTTCTAGAAATTCCATCGCGCTAAGTGCCAAGCGGGATGCCCCATATCTTTGTCCCCATAATGTGTCGCCAGTAAATTGTTTATGCTAAAACCTCATAAATCTTCAACTTCTTGTATGGGGCGTTATATCATCCCCCCCCCCCCCACGGAATATTCATCCTCGAATGTTGAATCGTTGTCATTGTTTTTCTTCAGAATTCTTCAATCATCCTTCGTGGTATCTTTAATTGTACCTGCTATAGTAGACTCAACGCTATCTCCTGAAATATAGAACAAATAGGGATATCAAGATTTTATTTCTTCTTCGGCTTACCGTGTCATTTCTTCTACAGTGTTGTTCCTCCAAAGTACTTTAACTGAAGCTACCTCTTTGGTTCACAACTTACGAACTTGACGATGCAAGATAGCTACCAGAATCTCTTCATACGATAGATCTTTTGTTACTTGGACATCTTCAATGGGGGGTAATACAAGATGGATCACCGAAGCACTTACGAAGCATGGACACATGAAATACCGGATGCACTACTCCCAATTTCGGGGGTAACTCAAGCTTATAAGCCACTTGGCCGATCCTCTAGATAATCCAATATGGTCCACTATATCAGGGGCTGAGTTTTCCTTTCTTGCCAATCCTCTTCACACCTTTCATAGGCGACACTTTCAGGAACACCCGGTCTCCTACAACGAACTTTAGATCTCGACGTCGTTTATCCTAGTAGTATTTCTATCTGCTTTGAGCAGTCAATCAATCTTGAATCACTCTTACAACTTGTTGCACCAAATCAGGACCTAATTTAGTGTCACCAACCTCGAACCAACCAATGGGAGATCTACATTTTTGTCCGTATAGAGCTTCATACGGTGCCATTTGAATGCTAGCCTGGTAGCTGTTGTTGTAAGCAAACTCGATGAGAGGTAGATGATCTGCCTAACTTCCTTTGAAGTCTAAAAGAGAGGATTGTGACATGTCCTCGGGCATCTGAATAGTTTGTTGCGCCTGACCATCTGTCAGCGGATGAAAAGCTATGCTGAGATTGAAAATGTACCCAAACCATTTATTAATGATCTCCAGAAGTGAGTTGTAAATAGAGAAACTATGTCCGATATAATAGAAATTAGAACTCCATAAAGTTGAACTATTTCCTTAAGATATATCTTAGCATAATCTTAAGCCAAAAAATGGTCTTAATGGGTGGGAAATAAGCTGACTTGGTGAGTCTATCCAAAATAATCCTTATTGAATCGAATTTCCGGCGAGAGCTTGGTAATCCGGTAATAAAATCCATGTTGATTATCTCCCATTTTCAAGTCGGTATTTCCATGTTCTGAAGCAATCCTCCTGGTTTCTAGTGTTGAACCTTAACTTGTTGGCAGTTTGGACACTAAGCGACGTATTCGGTGATGTTCTTGTTCGTGTCGTTCCACCAGTATATCGAAAGTCCTGATACATTTTTGTTGACCCCGGGTGAATAGAGTATAGGGATTGGTGAACTTCTGCCAAGATCTATCCTCAGAGTGCCCTGACATCGGGCACATACAACTAGCCCTTATATTTAAGAACTCCGTCCTCGGTTTACTCGAACAATTGCTTCTTCTGAAAGGGAATGCTTTCTCTTATTTTCACCAAGACTAGATCACCAAATTATGTGCCTTTACAGGAGCCACTAACGAGGATTCTATGATATTATGAACTATGGCTCCTCCGTCACCGGCATCGAATAGTCGTACCCTTAAATTGTCCAACCGGTGCAATCCTTAGTTAATTCCAGCTTATCTATCTCCACATGCCTCAGGCTGCCCATGAATTTCCCGCTTAACGCATCAGCTACAGTATTTGCCTTATCGGGGTGGTGTAGAATATCAATATCATAGTCCTCTCAAGCCATCTTCATTGTCTCAGGTTCAATTCATTTTTACTGAATACGTATTGCAAACTCTTATGATTTGTAAATATGTGAACATGAACTCCATACAGATAGTGATACCATATTTTCAAAGCAAATATAACAACCACCAACTCAAGGTCATGAGTAGGGTAGTTCTGCTCGTGTTTTCGATTTGTCGTGAGGCATAGGCAGCAACTCTACAATGTTACATCAAACACCGCCTAATCCCACTCTAGAAACATCATAATATATAACACAACCCTCCCATCCTTCAAGAAGAGCTAAAACATATGTCGAGGTTAGCCTATTCTTCAACTGTTGGAAACTCCTTTGACAAGTATCATTCCGCTGAAATTTAGCCTCCTTGTGTGTCAAATTTGTTAATGGAGAAGCAATAGAAGAGAAATTCTCCACAAATCTCCGGTAGTAACCAGCTAAACCCAACAAACTATGCACCTCCATAGGAGTTGTCGGCCTTGTCAACCAGCTAAACCCAAGAAACTATGCACCTCCATAGGAGTTATGGGCCTTGTCCAATTCTTAACTGCTTTGATCTTTTGATTATCAACCTTAATGCCTTCATCCGATACTATCAATATTCGATTAGTAATGGAGTCATCGGCGTAAACTGGGAAGTCCTCGGCGACAACAGTCTGAATGTAGGCATATCATCACCAACATCGTGTGCCTCACCAAAGTCACCTGGGAATCCTCACTAATATTCTCCATGGGTGCCTCAGCGCCATTGTTGGCCACCTCGTCTGCGCCGACCACCTCGACAATGCGGGCCACCCCTTCCTCTCTGGACACGCCTGGCACTTCTACCACGTGTTGACAACTTTTTATCATTTTTATTTGTCATTAAAAGAATACTACATATTGAAATGTTTAACTTATCGAGATAATTTTAAATATATTTATTAATTATATTTATATAAAGTATTGTTAATTATTTATTTCCTTCATAACAATTTATAATGTTAATATATTAGCTTTGACGACAAAAACCTGGTAGCGTCTCTTTTGCAGTGACAACTAATTATTTTATTTTTTGTCAGCGAAAATATTTAATATTTCATTTTTTTAACTTATCATGTTTTAATTGACTCTTATCTTATAATACTTTTATTATACGATTATAAATTGATTAGTATATGACTCGTAATTGATTACTCTAACCGACTGTGTTAACGACGACACGTATTTATTGTTCTACGCTAAAGGACTATGCTAAAGAACACTTAAGACACATATTCATTGTTCTACAATTATAAAATATTCAACGACTAGCATAAAAAAAAACGTATTTATTGCTCTACACTAAAGGACAACACTAAAAGACACTAAAAAATACTAACGGTTTGCTCGGATGGTTGTTATCTATTGTATTGTATCCTATTGCTACTTTAAATACGATATTTGTTTTGGTTGTTACTAGGGGTGGCTAACGGGCCGGGCCCGGGCCCGG
>ML354636.1:93074-114585 GCA_005239505.1 Nicotiana paniculata | reverse complement strand
TGTCATCAAAAAATAAATGACACACACTCGAGCACGAGTGCAGTCACTGATATGCTCGGCAGGAATGAGACGTGCTTGTACAAAATTCTGCCACACCTTGGCAGTCTTGTTAAAATCAGACCGGACCATATGAAGATGAAGAGTGCCGTGATGTTTTAATAGAGTAGAGGGACTTTAAGTTTACTACTCCAACCATATAATAATCACAACAACGTCAACAACACCAAGCCAACCACCAAAGTAGTCTTACAACTTCATAAAGGGAAAAGTTGGGGGTTAGGGCTCATGGGGGGGGGGGATTTACCATTGATACTACACTAAAAACATAAAATAAGAAGAATAAAAACATACCTGAAGATTGAAGAAGGAAAAACAAGATAAAAATTGAAATGTTTTTGGATGAAGGGGAGAGGAATGTCGCGGGTAGAGGGGAGGAAGGAGGGGTGTGTTTGTTTTGTTTCTTTCTTTGGGTATGGGTAATTGGGTAGAATATGGGTTATAGTGTTAGTATAGATGGGTAATTGGGTTGGGTTTAATGGGTGTGGGTGATTAGAAAAGTAAATGAAACAAAGAACAAGAAAAAAATAAAAAATAAAAAAAATAATTAACCCCCCCCAGCCAGCGCCCAACGCTTGGGGTTTTTTTTTGCACACTGCCTCGACCTCCCCCAGTGGCGCCTGGCGCTAACCAGGGCGCTGGGGTTTTTTTTTTATATATTATTATTATTATTATTATTATTATTTTTTATTTTTTATAAATAGACAACCCGATCCCCCTAGCTTTTTAAATACTCAATTACATGTCCTACACCATTGTATCTATAAATTCTTGGCCTACAAGAATAAAAAATTGCAAAATCTATCTACTCTACTAAAAAAAATTTAAGAAGTTAACTACGAAAGCGATTAAAAATTGGGTTGCCTCCCAACAAGCGCCTGATTTAACGTCGCGGCACGACGCAGAGTCTCGCCTCACTAATCAGCGAGCACGACTTTGGTCTTCTCACGATTTATGGTACCACCCCGATAGTGCTTGACTCTATGTCCATTCACCAAAAAAATTCTTTCACCATGTATAGCTCGCAACTCAAGTGCACCATATGGAGTGACTCTCACCACCTCAAACGGGCCTGACCATCTCGATTACAACTTTCCAGGAAACAATCTCAGCCTAGAGTTGAATAATAATACTTGTTGGCCTGGCTCGAATTGACGCGACTTAATAATCTTGTCATGCCATCTCTTGGTCTTCTCCTTGTAAAGTTTGGCATTTTCATACGAGTGCAGCCTGAACTCATCTAATTCATCCAACTGCAACAATCTTTTCTCATCCGCGGCTTCAAGGTTCATGTTTAGCTTCTTGATGGCCCAATATGCTTTATGTTCAAGCTCAACGGGCAAGTGACACACCTTCCCATGGACCAGCTTGTACGGTGATGCCCTAATTGGCATTTTGTAAGCTGTTCTATATGCCCATAAGGCATCATCTAACTTTGCAGCCTAATCCTTCATGTTTACACTCACCGTTTTCTCTAATATTTTCTTTATTTCTCTGTTGGATACCTCTGCTTGTCCACTTGTTTGAGGGTGATATGCTGTTGCAACTCGATGACAGACTCCATATTTAGCTAAGAGGTTATTCAACAACCGATCACTAATCAAGGAACGTGGAGTACCAAATCTCGAGAATATATTTTTCTTCACAAACGCAGCGACAACCATGGCATCATTCGTCAGCAATGCAATTGCCTCCACCCATTTCGACACGTAGTCAACTACCAGCAAAATGTACTTATTTCCCCTGGACGATGGGAATGGACCCATAAAATCTATCCGCCACACATCAAAATCTGGACCTCCAAGATATTATTCAAAGGCATCTCGTGCTTCCTTGTGATCGTTTCTGTTCTCTGGCACTGGTCACACTTTTTAACAAACACGCGGGCGTCTTTTTATAGAGTTGGCATAAAAACCAAGATTGTAGCAGTTTCGCCGCTATTCTATCGCCACCATGATGGCCCCCATAAGGTGATGCATGACAATCATACAACACAAGTTCCACCTCTTTATTAGGAATACATTTCCTCATTAACTGATCACCACATTCTTTGTACAATAAGGCTCATCCTAGTAGTAAAACTTCACATCACGTAAGAACCTCTTCCTTGCCTCAGATTCAATTTTCGGAGGAAGTACCCCACTCACCAGATAATTCACATAATCAGCATACCATGGAGGAGGGTCTTGGGTTATAGCAAAAAGTTGCTCATCAGGAAACACTTTTTTAATATCTCCAACCTCCTCCACATCGTCATGATTTTCCAGCCTCGACAGATGGTCAACTACTTGGTTTTCAGTGCCTTTTCAGTATCTTATCTCCACATCAAATTCCTGCAACAATAAAACCCAGCGCATCAATCTAGCTTTAGATTCCTTCTTTGTAAATAGATACCTGGTTGCTGCGTGATCTGTGTGGACTATGACTTTTGTTCCCACCAAGTATGCCCAAAATTTTTCAAAAGCCCACACCAAAGCTAGCAGCTCCTTCTCAGTGGTGGTGTAATTCTGTTGTGCATCATCAAGGGTCTTACTTGCATAGTAAATGGAATAAAACACCTTGTCTTTCCTTTGGCCTAGCACTGCCCCAATTGCATTGTCACTTGCATCACACATAAGTTCAAATGGTACGGACCAATCAGGCGCAACAATTATGGGGGAAACTACCAATTTATTTTTGAGCTCCTCAAATGCCTTCAGGCAGGCTTCATCAAAATTGAACTAGACATTTTTTCCAGCAACCTGCACAAAGGAGTAGGAACTTTAGAAAAATCTTTAATAAAGCGCCTATAGAATCCTGCGTGTCCCAAGAAACTCCGGACACCCTTCACCGAAATTGGTGGAGGTATTTTTTCAACTGCCTCCACTTTTGCCTTATCAACTTCGATGCCACCCCTATATACTCTATGACCCAAAACGATGCCTTCCTGCACCATAAAGTGACACTTCTCCCAATTTAAGCCCAGATTCGTTTCTTCACAACGGGCCAACACCATGCATAGATTTTTCAAACAATCATCATCAGATGACCCAAAGACTGAGAAGTCATCCATGAACACCTCCACGAATTTTTCCACCATATTAGTGAAAATAGCCATCATGCATCTCTGGAAAGTGGCTGGTGCATTACAAAGACCAAATGGCATTCGCTTGAAGGCGAAGGTGCCACAAGGACAAGTAAACATGGTCTTCTCCTGATCCTCTGGGCATATGACAATTTGATTGTACCCTGAATACCCATCAAGAAAGCAATAATATTCATGCCCTGCTAATCTGTCCAATATTTGATCAATGAAGGGGAGTGGAAAGTGATCCTTGCGGGTTGCCTTGTTGAGCCTTCAATAATCAATGCAAACTCTACATCCCATAACAGTGCGGGTAGGAATAAACTCATTTTTCTCATTCTCAATCACAGTCATCCCTCCCTTTTTGGGCACACATTAAATCGGGCTCACCCAGTTGCTGTCAGAAATAGGAAAAATGATACCTGCATCCAGCAATTGTATGACTTCTTTATTCACTACTTCTTTCATGATGGGATGTAACCTCCTTTGCTGCTCAACACTCGGGCGGTGTTCACATTCCATAAAGATTTTATGCATGCAAAACGATGGGCTGATTCCCTTAATCTCTGCAATGGTCCACCCAATCGCCTTTTTGTGCTCACGAAGTGCTGTGAGCAATTTCTCTTCTTGTGTATTGGTCAGGCTGGACGAGATGATTATGAGCAATGTCTCAGAGTTCCCCAAATAAACATAGCGTAAATGTGCTGGAAGAGGTTTAAGTTCCAGCTTGGGAGCTTCTTCAATAGATGGCTTAGGAGGGGTCAGAGTAATAGGCTTGTTCAACTCCTCAAATTTTCCTAGCCCGTGGAGGTAACTGCAGGATATTTCAAGAACTTTCTCAATTTCTCTCCTTGTTTCATCTTCACTATCTTCTTCATCCCCAACCAAAACTTGCTCAAGAGGGTCAACAAGACTCATGTAGGGAACCACTGATGCCGCCTTGCTTTCCACCACAGTAATCATGGATAGCTTTCCACCTACACTCGATCACCAACTCGCATTGTCATTTTCCCTTCACACACATCAATGATATCTTGGCCCGTGGCTAAGAAGGGACGCCCCAAAATAAATGGGACTTCCTGATCAGGCTCATAATCCAAGATAATGAAATCAGCTGGGAATATGAAAGAGCCCACCTGAACTAGCACATCTTCAATTACACCCTCAGGATGAGCAAGGGAGCGATCAACCAATTGTAAAATCACTGTTGTTGGGCGTGGCTCACCCAACCCCAACTTCCTGAACACAAATAGCGGCATCAAATTAATGCTCACCCCAACATCACACAAAGCTCGCCCGACTGCATTCTTACCAATTGAGATCTGGATAGTAAAACTACCCAGATCCTTTAATTTCTGAGGTAGCTTGGTTTGAATTCTTGAGCTGCATTCCTCAGTGAGCGCCACAGTCTCAAACTCAGTCAGCCTTCTTTTATTGGCCACAATGTCCTTGATGTATTTAGCATATTTGGTCACTCCTACAAAATATCTACCAGTGGAATATTGATTTGTACCTTCTTCAAGAGGTCAAGGAACTTTTTGTATGTGAAATTATATTTCACCTTTTGCAACCTTTGAGGGAATGGAAGGGGTGGCCTTGAAACCAATGGTGGGGGTTGCTCAACCACCGCCTCTTCAACTGGCTTTTCCGATTCTTTCCAATTGTTTGATGTTGATTCAATAGTGGTTGGTTTCTCATTAAAAGTTACCTTCTTTCTCTTGGACTGAACTTCTTCCAATTGCCTCCCATTCCTCAATGATACAACATTAAAAGATGCTTTAGGATTAGCTTCAGTGTCACTTGGGACAGCCCCCGTTGGCCGGGTTTTTTGGGAACTGGAAAGTTGCCCCATTTGACGTTCCAAATTTCTCATTGCTACTGTATGTGCCTGGTGATCAGCCATTATTTTCTGATTGAAAACAAGTTGGCCGTTCATCATTCTCTTCATAATCTCCTCAAGGCTAGCTAATTGTTCAGCCAAAGGTGATTTGTACTGTTGTTGAGGTGCTGGAGGCGTATAATGATTATGAGTGCCTTGATTTCCACCCCAAGAGAAGTTTGGGTGGTTTCTCCAGTTGGGGTTATAAGTGTTCCCATATTGATTTTCTTGACCCCTATTCGCATTACCCACAAAGCAGACAGACTCTGAATTAGCTGGGCACAAGTCACTCGGGTGACCCTCTCCACAAACTTCACAAAATACCTGAATCAATTGCACTGGTTGCACTGGCTGGGCCTATTGCAGTGGTTGAGACTGTTGCTTGTTAATGATCAAGGTCATCTGATTGACTTGGTTAGTCAATGTAGAGATCTGAGCTGACAATGCTGAGACAACATCTAGTTCAAGAACCCCTGGTGACTTTTGAACCACATTCCTTCCCATCTCACCTTGCCAGTCTGGATTTCATTTGGAGAATTTATTCAATAATGCAAATATTTCATCATAATTCTTCTCCAATACCTGATCTCCAGCTGCTGCATCTACCACAATTTTTGTTTGGGGATGGAGCCCCTCAATGAAAGTGTGAACTAACACTTCGTTTGTCTGATTGTGATGAGGACAGTCTCTGAGTAGCCCCTTGAACCTTTCCTATGCTGAATATAAAGATTCGCCTGCTTTCTGTTTAAAGGAGACTATCTCACTTCTGATCTTTGCAGTCTTGCCTGAAGGGAAGAACCTTGCCAGAAATTTTCTCGCCAAATCATTCCATGTTGTAATGGAATTAACTAGTTCTGCCTTTAGCCATCGCTTTGCTTCGCCCAACAGAGAGAATGGGAAAAGCGTGAGCCTCACATAATATGGCGTGACCCCGTTAGTGATATAAGTATCACTAATCTCCAAGAAGTTCAGAATGTGCTGCTATGGATCCTCATGTGGAAGACCCATAAACTGCCCGTTTGCATGAAGTAGCTGGATCATGCTCTGTTTCAGCTCAAAGTGCCCAATGATTCTAGGCTTCACGATGCTGGAGGTAACATTAGTAATACTGGGCATTGCTACCTCCTGAACAACCATGTGTTGTTCCTCTTCCATGTTCACAAGAATTTGAATGTGGTCCTGAATATTGTCTGTATCCCTTGCTTCCCTCAACCTCCTGTGAAATGTTCTCTCAGGTTCGGGGTCAAAGCCGTCAAGTCTGTCCTGGCTTCTGACCCTACGCATTCAATCGAAGTTCCTGAGATTAGATCAAAGATCAAGTAATGTTAGACTAGATGAAATAAACAATTAAAGTGAAAATTAGAAAGTAATCTATATCCAAGTCCTCGGCAACGGCGCCAAAAACTTGATGGTCCCAAACGCACATGCAAGTATACGTGGTCGTACAAGTAATATAATGATAAATCGAGTATCGAACCCACAGAGACTTGTGTAAACTACTTACTAAATCATTATAATTGTTATTTAATCAAGCCAAAATAAAAATACATGAATGTAACTATATTACGCTACGATTTTAAGAAATAACTAATTATCAAGTAACGATTTGATTGTTGTGTATTCAATAGAGACAAATATACCAGGGTTGCGATCAATTCACCATTCGTATTGTGTTCTAATTAACTCTCCCTTTCATATAATTCACTCATGGTTGCTAATTAATCGATAATTTCTCTCATAGCCTTCTCCCGAAGCACTGCTCGCCTATTCTCAATAGATTAACGCCTATCTTCCTATGAAATTAATCTATTAGAACGCACTAATATTACGATACTTAATTAATCACGGTGAATAGGTATATTCCTATCCTAACCACAAATCCGCTCCCCTGAAGGGTTAAGATCGCGCTCTCTTCAATTCTTCTCTAATCTATACACGTCTTTCCCAAGCATAACATAAATAGTATATAGAACCTAACTGCTGGCCAGGCAATTGAATAATTAAACACAGAATTGAAGAAACAACCATATATTGAGTGAACTATAATCAAGGTTAAGCTAATGTCGAATAACAATATTCATGGCTAAATCGCAACCCCAGAACAATGGGTGTTTAGCCACTCATGCTAAAATCAAACAATTGCATAAGTGTTGAATTAATTGTAAATACTAGAAAAATATGAAGAAACTGAGAATCCTTCGCTCCCTAGCAATTCCGTGTGTATTTTTCCTCCAAAGTGGCGTGAATATCCTCAAAAATAAGCTTAGACTTGCTTTTATACGTGTTGGGTAGGTTTATGGCCGAAATAACCGTGTCCCGGGCAAAATATGAGAAAATCCCGTCACCGGCTCCCTGGGTAGCGCTGACACCCACCAGGGCGCTGTCCACAATTTCCATTCTGTCCCCAGCGCCACAGGTGGCGCCCAGCCCTGCCTGTGGCGCCCAAAATTGCCGTTTTCCCGGTTTCGTCCGTTTGGCTCTAATTTTGCGCGTTTCGCCCCCAATTTATCCCAAATCATTCCTACACATAAAAACACTTCAAATTAATATAAATCATCACATTTAACATCTAAAACTCACGAAACAAAAGTAAAATATGAGAAGATAGACATAGAAATATATACACTTTAAGCTAAACATCAATTACACAACTCTTGTCAAAACTGTTTTACTGAACAATTCTCCTATTTTATAAAGCTACTTCAACTGAGTATTTTTTCAAATACTGCTTTCCTATTAAAACCTTTTCAAACTATGTCAAGCACTCTTACTCTACTCTTAGGTCCTTAAGTTCTGCCCCTCCAGTGTGTGACTGCTTTGGGACCCCTTTGAGATCCCTCTAAACTCTGATGCACTGGGGATGGCTTTTCCACATTGCACATACTCAGTTCTGGTTGTGAAGTCTGGGTGTGAGCACTTCCTGGTATCCTTGAGGTCCTTAGGGACCTCTGACACACCCGGACATGAGAAAGGCTATGACTTTGGCATATGAGGCTATGGAAAGTTTGGTACATTTGGGCCTACTTCAGGCTCCCTATAATTTAAGTTCCTTTTTTCTATCTGTTTATGTAATCCATTCAGCTGTTGGTTTGTAATAATTATTGTAAACAGATATTGGGGTTGGCTAGTGAAATGGGGAGGGTAGTTATGTATCCTATCATTGGGTAGAAATCATGCCTTAGGCTTTTACATTCCCTATATCTGCATTAGAATCCATGCTTAGGACCAACATATTCATTCAAACCATGCCAAACATGCATTAGATATCATGTCTTTAAGGCTTTCATGTTTACTGCTTTAACGTACATCATGTCCTTAATTTATGCTTATGCCTACCACTTAGAAATCTTGCTCCTAGGATAATAAAATCAATATAAATGCTGTTACTCTTGTGCCTTCAAAATCATGTTTCAATCATCCTGTAACTCTTTGTGCATTTAGAAATCATGCTTTAGGAATTCTGTGCATTCTGAAATCATGTGTTAACCGTTTTGCATTTATATGTGCATATTAGATACCATGCTCTAGGATTTCGTTTGCATCTGCTTAAATACGCCTAGTTTAACTACTGACTCACGAAAAAGGTAAAAACAATCTCACATATGATTATCCTATTTTAGATAAAACTGGCAACAATCCCCGCATTTTCGTAACACCTAGAACAACATGCTTTTAGGCAAAAACAACTTCTGAACTGTCTAAAGGTTAACAAGCTTAAAAATCAGTAGGCAAAATGATTAGGACCCTGCTTCTAAGTTTATAAAAATAAAACTGCATATTTTTGTGCATTGACATTCACTTAGATATCCTGTCTAATAAAACTGCCTCTTGTTTGTGTTTGAGACGTGCTGATTATGTACATTACTTGTGGAGGTAAATCTGGGCCTCATAGCTACTTTCCTGCATTTATCTGATCAGTCCTAGTTGTTCTTTCCTATCGCTTAGAAATTTATCCTTTTAAAACCTTAGGGGTCTGTTTAGAACTACCTATACTTAGAGGTCCTAAATTCCTCCAGAACCATTAAGAAGGGACGGGTAACATCACACATAGATATCGCTAAATAAATTCTCTTAATAACCGCTAAGGGGTGGGGTAAAGGTTAAATATGGATATGATGACCGGTGCGCTAATGCCACGTGTAGCCCTTCATTGAGGAGTGATTACCGGGCATTGCATTGATGTGATCCTATAGGATAAAAAACTTAGGACTCCCTATCCCCTACATATGTGTGCTTAGACTGCGAATCTTTTCAAAATCATTACTTGTTTCCATGTGTATACTTTGACTGCTTATTTGCTACTTGCTTAAATTCACAAACTTTGTTTGGCCGAGAACCATAGTTGTGGACTTTGAGGGGTGCCTAACACCTTCCCCTTAGAGTAGTTTCAAGCCCTTAACCAATCTCTGTTTATTCAATTAGTGTTATTGTGACATTTAATAGGTGCCCTAACGCACCTTAATTCTTTAGGTGACGACTCTTCAAATCCTTACATCCCATATCCCAAAAGGAAATGAGTCCCAATAATGTCAAAAACCTTGACTGATCTGAAAGGAGAGGAGAGAGGGGGGGTGCGACAGCATGGCGACTCTGCTGGGGATTCTAGGCTTTTACCATTACAAACCATTTTTTGTGAATTCGTCTAAGTATGCCTGGTTTTGTTAAATAACTGCACCCTTTCCCTTTCCCCTTTATGTGCAATTAATTGTTTACTTTCCCAAGTATTTATTCTTTTAAACGAAACTGACATGTTTCTTTTTGTTTTCTTTTGTAACTGCTTTTCAATCATAACTGTTGTATTTATCGCTTTCATAATGTGCAAATACGTGACAACATGTTTATTGCTTATTGGTGCATAATCATGCTCAACATCATATTCCACTCGTGCCTATACAAATCCTATAGCAATGCTTGATGAGTGGCTGTGATATTCCATTTTATATCACCCCTATATTCGGAAAGGCTTTTTTGCGGTAAAATTAGTTTATCAGCGGTGTAGTCGACGGTTCCGTGCCTTTCCCTCTCAAGTTGTCCGCTTGAGGGTACCAGTATAGACCCCCATAGTAACCCTACTCTGATTATAACTGTACATTCATCATGGTTAAACCTAGCCGGGTTAATATGTTGCCCACATAATAACCTTTAGGAAAAGCCTTGTCCAAAAGTCCAATAGGGTTTCCATAATCCCAATGGACGCAACCACGATCTGTGCATTAATTGGGAGAGCTAAGTGCCAATATGCTAATCACTGATGTATAAGTAGTTGAATCGGGAGGGGGAAATGGTCTAACCTTATCTATTTTGCAGAAAATGAGGCACGGAGTCTCTAGGTTCGGCATGGTCCAAATAATACCACCATTGTTGCTAGATTGGTGGGAAGACCTTTCGCCAAGTGACAAAGACCATGTGAAGAGGGTCCTCGGAAACTTACCCTCTTTACTGGATATCCAACCGAACAATATGTTGATCGAAGAAGCCATTATGTTCTGGGATAGAGAAAGGTCTGTGTTCCGTTTGGAAACATAAAAATGACCCCCCTCTTGGAGGAGATAGGGGGCTTCGAGGGATTACCTTGGGACAGCCCAGGTTTGTTGGTGCCGAAAAACCGTGCCGCTAGGGGGTTCCTGAAAATGATGGGTTTGAAAAAGAATGATGATTTAGAGTGCCTGATAGAGTCCTACATACCTTTTGACTATCTCTATGAACGATATGGCCATAGCAAATCCTATCGTATCTTCCACGATGAATTCTCTATTACTTCATTGGGTCATATTCACCGTAGGGTTTTTGTGTTCGTTGTTTGCTTCCTGGGTATGATAGTATTTTCAAAAAAAGGAGACAAGATTCACACGAGATTGGCTATGGTAGACAAATCCTTATTGGAGGGGATCGAGGGGAAAACATATACCATTATCCCTATGATCATAGCAGACATATACCGAGATTTGGACCGCTGCCAGAAGGGGTTCAAACACTTTGAGGGTTGTAATCTGCTACTACAGGTTTGGTTATTGGAGCATCTCCAAAGGGGTCAATACTGTCAAGAGTTTCCACGAAGGGTGTGGAATGATCATATAGCCTTCCATCACCCTAAGAGAATGACCTACATCCCGGACAAGTATGCTCAACCGGGAAATGCTACAGAATGGGCGCAGTTTTTTTGACAATTTGACCGAGGACCAGGTTCAATGGTTGTTCGAGTGGTTCCCTACCAGTGAGTTCATCATCAGATCGAGGGACGCTTTCCACCTGGTGTTGATCGGTTTAAGGGGCATATACCCTTATGATCCCATCAGGGTTATGCGACAGGCAGGCAGGAAGCAAGTCATACCGCGAGTTTTTAAAATGAGTCATTACAGGGCAGAATTTCAGGACAACGACATCCCGTACAAATGTGAAGCTCAGGATATGTGGCATCTAAAGGTTATTATAGAAAAGGACACCATCAAGCCAGAAAGGTGCCACGCAGGGCATGTACGCTTTTATCTATCATGGTTGGAAGAAAACATAGCACGGATAATTAAGCCGGGAATCGGTGGGGGAAACAGGGTCATAGACGAAGTTGCCGAGGCCCAAGTGAAATACAATAAACTGCACAAAAGGGTTCGTGAGTCCGAGGCCGAGCATCTGGAGCAACACAAGACTGATATGGAACTGATCAATGAGTGGAAGGAAAGGGCTATCAAATCTAATGAAAGGTTGGAATATTTGGAGCAGGGTCTGATGGAGCTAGAGGCAAAGACGAGGAAAAGAGTTGCCGACTGCCAGAATGCTGAGGGAAGAGAAAGAGAGCATCTAGCAAGAGTATACCTGCTGTTGGGCATACACGACCTGGGGAACCTGATCGACAGAGCCAAGAAGATCAAGCCTGGGGAAGGTCCTTCTGGGACCAAGTAGATTAGATTTACCTGCTTTTTCAAATGTAATAAGGCCAAGTGTCATTAGTGACTTATCTTATTTTGGTGTCATTTCTTATTATCTACTTTTACATTAATGAAATGAGGCAATTATTGGCATCTAAGTTCTCCAAATCAAATTTTCACTAGGCCTACCTCGGGCACAACGAGGCTCCCAAATTAGGACACACTTTTATATTCCCGCAATGTGTGTTTAAATACTACAATACTTTCTCATGATCTTCACTGACTTGGCTGCCTTTTGTTTTTTCCTTCTTTCTTTTTGATTATTCCCCTCCCCAAAGGTTGGTTCTTGCATTCTAGCATCATCATCATATCAAACAAGATCCATGGGCCCTCCGCCTTCTCCTACTCCTAGTCCACCTAAAGGCAAATGCAAAGGTAAAATGGAAGATTTGAGCAATATCAGAAAGGAAAACACAATGACGACTGAACGAATAGAAGATCCTGACAATCAAGGTACTCAGGTTCAGAATGATGCTATGTCACAACTCGAGCAAAGGTTATTGAAACTCCAAGGGGAGATTGAACATGTGCGAAACTTGGCGAATCTGTCCTTCTCACTTAGTGTTCCAGATGTCAATCATCCAAAAAACCAAAATCCCATACCTCATCAGAATACCCCAAACAAACAGAACCCTCCCACAAATCACCACCGTACAAGTCCACCGAAAAATCAAACTATTCCACCACAATGCAACACTTGCCACACTCCGAGAAACACCCCACTGATCATCTCTGAACCACAAAACTCCACAAATGACCACCTCTATGCTCAGTCGCCAGGACATCATAACAACCCCATATACGTGGAGACTCTACCTCACTTCACCCAATCTATTTCTTACACACCTGAATCCAGTGAGAAGGATATGCTCATTAAGAACTTGGCTGAAGAACTCAAGGGAATGACTAGCCGAGTCCAGGGCATCGAAGGAAGTAAAAGAGTTGAGGGATTGAACTATGAAGATCTCTGTATACAGCCTGATGTTGAACTAGAGGGTTACAAACCTCCTAAGTTCGAGATGTTCGACGGTACAGGTGATCCCAGGGTCCATCTGAGAACCTATTGTGATATATTGGTTGGAGTAGGAAGAGACGAGAATATTCGCATGAAATTGTTCATGAGAAGTCTCACCGGAGATGCTTTGTCTTGGTACATCAGCCAAGACCCTAAGAAATGGTCCAACTAGGTAGGCATGGCCTCAGATTTCATGGATTGGTTCAGGTTCAACACGGAGAATTCTCCAGACGTATTTTATATCTAGAACCTCAAGAAAAAGCCCACCGAAACTTTTCGCGAGTATGCCACTCGCTGGAGATCTGAAGCAGCCAAGGTCAGGACTGCCCTAGATGAAGAACAAATGAACAAATTCTTCATCCGGGCATAGGACCCGCAATATTATGAGAGGCTGATGGTATTTGAAAACCACAAATTCTCTGACATCATCAAGCTAGGTGAGAGAACTGAAAAAGGGATTAAGAGCGGAAGGTTACTAATTTTGAAGCACTACAAGCCACCAACAAAGCCTTGCAGTCTGGTGGTGTATCCAAGAAGAAAGATACAGGGACGGTAATGGTTACACAGGGACCCAAATCCCCGTTGGTATACCGAACTTCCCCACTCACATACCAAGCACCCCCACCTACATATTAGCCAGCACCTCCACCTGCTTATCAACCCACGTCTCCCAGATATTCCCAACCAGCCATCATTTATCATACATACAACTCTCAACCCTCTCACTTCCAGTCACCCCCTGCTTGCCAAAATTTTCCAAGACCTCAACCCAATTTTGACCGCAGGCCTCCCAAGAAATATACTGCCATTGCTGAACCTATTGACCAGCTGTAGGAAAGATTAAAAGCTGCTGGTTATGTTACTCTTATCCCTGCTGTAACCCTTAAAAATCCATCCCAATGGGTCAACCCAAATAAAACCTGTGCATACCATTCCGGCATGAAGGGGCATACAATTGATGAATGCGATTCACTGAAGGATAAAATCCAGTCTCTGATTGATAATAAGGTCATCCAAGCAAAGGAAGCTACTCCCAATGTCCGCAACAATCCGCTCCTAGACCATAGGGGTGGAGGCATCAACATGATATAGATAGAGGAAGAATGGGACCTAGAGGGGTCGATTGGATTAATCAAATAAGGTGATGACCCACAGAATCTAGCGGTCACACTTAATCCCATCATAGTCCAGATTCAGCCGTCAGGAGATGTTGAGGTAGCTGCGTCAGTCCCATTCAAGTTTGAAGTGGCACCACCTGCGGATGCACCTGTGTCGTTTGAGGTTGAGGTAATGCCACCTGCCATGGCACCTGTCCCATTTGAAGTGAAGATAGCCGAATCGATTACAATGACAGTGTCAACCCCATCGATTTTCAACACTAATGTCGTACCTTGGGGCTACGTGGCTGAAGAAAGAAGGAAAGGTAAGGTCAAGATGGAATAAGCTGGTGCCGCATAGGGAATGACTAGGATTGGCAGGGTCTATACACCTGAACACTTGGTAGAGTCTAGCAAACATGCTTCCAACAGGCCACCCGTCATTTAAACAGGTCTAGATGATCTTCAGAGAAAAGTGCAAGCCAAAGAATATTCAGTCATAGATCAGCTGAACAAGACTCCAACCCAAATATCTATCCTGTCATTGCTACAAAACTCAAAAGCGCACAAGAATGCTTTGATGAGAGTGTTGAACGAAGCATATGTGCCTAATAACATCACAAGTGGAGAAATGGCCAACATGGTAGGACAGGTGCTGGAAAGTCACAAGATCACTTTCCACGAGGACGAGCTGCCACCTGAAGGGCTAAGTCACAACAAGGCACTGCACATCACTGTGCAATGTGAAGATTATTTCATTACTAGGGTTATAATCGATGGAGGATCCAACCTCAACATTTTCCCATTGACAACACTCAAAAGATTGGGAAAAGGATTGTACGAGATAAGAGAAGGGTCCATGAATGTGAAGGCTTTCGACGGTTCTCAGAGGGCTACCATTGGAGAAATCAATCTTTATCTACAGATGGGACCTACATGGTTCGAGGTTGAATTTGAGGTGATAGATGTATCCGCGCCATATAACCTATTATTGGGACGGCCATGGATACATGCCGGTGGGGCTGTGTCATCAACATTGCATCAGGCGGTGAAATCTGAATGGAACCACAAGGAAGTAATCATCCATAGAGATGGAAGCAACCTTATCTATAGTCGCCAGACCATCCCGGTGGTTGAAGGTAGAAGAAGGCTGGGTGGAGAAAACTCTCACCACATCGAGCGGGTCAACACAATAGACAAGGACAAGTGGTGGGATAGTAAGATTGAAAGCATATTGAACTGGAGCGGGTACGAGCCTAGCAAAGGGCTCGGTAAGAATCTTCAGGGGATTTCCAAATTGATACAGCTAAAGCGCCATGGCACCACTTTTGGGCTGGGATACAAATACACTTGGAAAGAGTACAAAGACTGGTCTACACCATGGCGCAGTCCCTACTATATATTGGAACAACCTATACCATATTTGGAGCAGACCTTCCAGCAAGCTGACATCATATGGGGGGTCAGAAGAAGAAGAAACTCTAGCAGCTTTGAAGAATCTATTCCTGGAAGATGAAGACCTGGACTTTTGTGTGAGGAGGAGGAAGAGGAAGGCCCTACTATCCAAGCAGTGAGCAAGGGATCATTCCTCAAGAATTGGACTGTCAGACCATCCAAGGCCCGATGAGTCCCGGGGTAGCAAGGCTGAACAATCGTTATTTACTTCATTTTTGCTAATGATTTCCTTTTCACATTTCTGTTTCCAATAAAATCCCCGATGTTCCAAAATGTTTTTTTAAATTATCAAAATCGCTTTTACGTTTCAACGAATCTGTATTTATTTATTATCGTTTTTCTCTCATTACTTTTATCTATACATCATTACTATTTCCTGTCTTGATGAACCAATGATTGTGACATGCAATGAGACAACTCAACAAAAGGACAGTGATTCAGAAGAAGAGGATGTCATACCCGATAAAATCGTCAGAGAAGTTGAGGATTTCGAGAATAGACCTAAGTCCAACCTGGAAGAAACTGAGGTAGTCAACCTGGGAGATTTAGAGACTGTCAAAGAAACTTGCATCAACATCCATTTGTCGCCATCTGAGAAAGAGGAATACGCCCAATTCTTGAAAGAGAATGAAGACATATTTGCATGGTCGTACGACGACATGACTGGTCTAAGTAAATCCATTGTGGCTCACAAGTTGCCGACCAATCCAATGTGCCCGCTGGTAAAACAGAAACTCAGAAAGTTCAAGCCTGATATGAGTTTCAAATCAAAGAGGAAGTTACCAAGAAAATCAACGCCAAGGTCCTCAGGGTAGTTAAATATCCAACATGGTTAGCCAACATCGTGCTAGTGCCCAAGAAAGGTGGAAAAGTTAGGGTTGGTGTCGACTATCGGGATCTCAATCGGGCCAGTCCAAAGGATGATTTTCCTCTTCCAAACATACACATCCTGATTGACAATTGTGCAAAGCATGAACTTCAGTCGTTCGTGGATTTTTTCGCCGGATACCATCAAATTTGGATGGATGAGAAAGATGCTGAGAAAACGACTTTCATCACGCCGTGGGGAGTCTACTGTTATAAGATGATTCCATTCGGCTTAAAGAATGCTGGAGCCACTTATATGAGAGCTATGACCACTATCTTCCATGACATGATACATAAACAGATCGAGGTATATGTGGACGACTTCATTATCAAGTCCAAGAAAGCCACCGACCATATAGCAGGTCTGAGGAACTTCTTCAACAGGTTGCAGAAATACAACTTGAAATTAAACCCCACAAAGTGTGCATTCGGGGTTCCTGCCGGAAAATTGCTTGGGTTCATCATCAGCCGCCGAGGAATAGAACTGGATCCGTGAAAAGTCAAAGCCATCCAAGAGTTACCACCGCCAAAGAACAAGAAAGATGGGATGATTTTCCTGGGGCGCCTTAAATACATCGGTCGGTTCATAGCCCAGTCCACAATCATTTGTGAACCGATCTTCAAGATGTTAAAGAACGATGCTGCTACCAAATGGACCAAGGATTTTCAAAAAGCTTTCGACAGAATCAAGGAATACATGTCAATGCCACCAGTTTTGGTCCTGCCAGAGCCAGGTAGAACCTTTCTACTCTACCTTGCGGTATTAGATGAAGCTTTCAACTGCGTTCTGAGGCAGCACAACGAGACAGGAAGAAAGGAACATGCAATCTATTAACTGAGTAAGAAGTTCACTCCATGCGAGGCATGGTATTCTCTACTGGAGAGTACCTGCTGTGCTCTAAACTGGGTAGCCCATAAGCTGAGGCACTACTTCTGTGCCTACACGACATATCTCATATAAAGGATGGATCCCTTAAAATACATCTTTCAGAAGCCCATGCCCACTGGCAAGTTGGCTAAGTGGAAAATCCTGCTAAGTGAATTCGACATCGTGTATGTGATTCAGAAAGCCGTCAAGGGACAAGCATTGGCAGATCATTTTGCCGAGGACACTATGGGAGGAGAATACGAACCTCTAAAAACATATTTCCCGATGAAGAACTATTATTCATAGGAGAAGACATTGCTGAATCCTATGACGGTTGGAGAATGTTCTTAGACGGAGCAGCCAATTTCAAAGGAGTCGGTATTGGAGGAGTCTTGGTGTCGGAAACTGGCCAACATTATCCGGTATATGCTAAAATTAGATTCCCCTGCACTAAAAATATGGCAGAGTATGAAGCCTGCATCCTAGGGCTCAACATGGCCATTGACATGAATATTCAAGAGCTGCTAGTAATTGGTGATTCAGACCTGCTAATACACCAAGTACAAGGAGAACGGGCTACTAAGAATTCCAAGATACTGCCGTATTTGCACCACGTGCAGGAATTGAGAAAGTGGTTCACAAAGATAGAATTTCTTCACGTCCCCAGAATTCAGAACGAGTTTGCCGATGCACTGGCCACTCTATCATCCATGATAGCATCCAGATAAGAACTTCATTGATCCTATTCCAGTAAATATCCATAGCCAACCGGCATATTGTGCCCATGTTGAAGAAGAAGCGAATGGGAAACCATGGTTCCACGATATCAAGGAGTATTTTTCAAAGGGAGAATACCCAGAGCTTGCAAACCATACTCAGAAACGAACGCTTCGGAGATTGTCCAACAGTTTCTTTCACAGAGGAGGAACCCTGTACAGGAGAACTCCCGATTTGGGATTATTGAGATGTGTCGATGCAAAGGAAGCCTCCAGACTACTTGAAGAGATACATGTCGGGACTTGCGGCCCGCATATGAATGGTTTTGTCTTGGCCAAAAAGATAATCAGAGCCGGTTACTTCTGGATGACCATATGAATGGACTGCATCTAGTATGTCCTGAAATGCTACTGATGTCAGGTACATGCAGATATGATAAAGGTACCCCCAAATGAGCTCAATGCAACAAGCTCGCCTTGGCCATTCGTCGCCTGGGGAATGGACGTCATTGGACCGATCGATCCTACAGCCTCAAATGGACACATGTTCATCTTAGTAGCTATTGATTATTTCACCAAATGGGTTGAAGCAGCATCTTACAAAGCAGTGACTAAGAAAGTCGTGGCAGACTTTGTTTGCGACTATATTGTTTGTCGGTTTGGAGTTCCAGAATCAATCATCACCGACAATAGATCCAATCTCAACAGTGATCTGATGAAAGCCATGTGCGAGACTTTCAAAATCAAGCACAGGAATTCTACAGCCTATAAACCTCAGATGAATGGAGCTGTAGAAGCCGTCAACAAGAATATCAAGAAGATATTGAGAAAGATGATAGAAATACACAAACAGTGGCATGAAAAGCTATTATTTGCCTTACTGGGATACCGCACCACAGTCCGCACATCAACTGGGGCAACTCCATACTTGCTGGTTTATGGTACGGAAGCTGTTATTCCTGCCGAAGTGGAAATTCCTTCCTTAAGAATCATACAAGAAGCTGAGCTCCGCGATGCAGAATGGATAAGAAGTCGTTATGAGCAGCTAGCCCTCATATATGGGAAAAAGATGAATGCAATATGTCACGGACAACTTTACCAGAGCAGAATGACCAGAGCCTTCAACAAAAGAGTCAAGCCAAGACAGTTCACACCGGGGCAACTGGTGTTAAGGAAGATTTTTCGCATCAAGATGAGGCCAAAGGGAAATTCTCTCCCAACTGGCAAGGTCCGTATATGGTTCATCGAGTATTGACAGTAGGAGCTCTCATACTTTCAGAATGGACGGATAAGTCTAGCCAAAACCAATCAATTCCGTTGCTCTTCGCCCCCCTCCGACCTGATTCCCGTTTAAAAGGGGATACATAGGCAGCCCTATGAGTTCGGTCACAATTCAATAAAAATCTCATCCCCCCCATAATTGAAAACTGGGGCCCTCAAAATTCCGAAGCAAGTTTAGCCGACCGCAACATGCGCAACAGTCAGAGACGTCAACCCATCTAACCGGGGTAGAATTTTGAGGAGGACCCTCAAAATTCCGTAACAGGAGAGGTTGAAATATCTTGAACCGTGTCATGGTCGTTGGTTCATCTAAATTTTTTAAAATATATTTTATAATATGTCTTTGCAAAATCATGCATGCTTGCTTTCAAAAATAGCTCTGTTTAGCAAATGCTACCCCGATAACTTGAACAGGATCATCAGATCAAACAGAACGAGTCAAGCAAAGCCAGTGGGGATACAAACCGACCTTCCTCATCTACAGAACTCACGATTTTTCTTCGGATGCAGGAACAAAGGATAAACACGCTTCAAAGTCACAATTCTCAAAACAGTTGCAATTGCCGAAATTTGCTATCAGCACCAAAGAACGAACATGCTCCGTAGTCACAATTCTCACAACAATCGCAATATTGAAATCTGCTACCAGCTAAGAAATTCTACTATCATTTGCTATTTACTCTTTTGCATAAGGCTAATCTCTGCCTTCCATTTGCATAAGGCTAATCTCTGCCTGTGTTGCATAAGGCTGAACTCTGCCTTCCATTTGCATAAGGCTAATCTCTGCCTTCCCTTACATAAGGCCAATCTTTGCCTTCACCTGCATAAGGCTAATCTCTGCCTTCATTTGCATGAGACTAAGTTATGTCTCCATACTTGCACAAGGCTAAGCTCCGCCTCCAATTTAATTTTTCACCGAGACTAAGCGCTGTCTCTCAAGCATTATTCTCTTCGCTCCTCTTTGGGGCTAAGCTCTGCCCTCAATTTCGCAAGACTAAGCCTTGTCTTGTCAAATTATTGCATCTCATGGGCTGAAATATCGCCAACTTGTCCAAAGGCTTCATAGTATAATGGCATCATGCTCACATCCGGAAGACACCATGTCATGGCCTAAGGATCTCTCTCAATTTGCATATCATTATCTAAAGGTGTCATAGTTCAGAGGCACCATTTTCATGGCCCGAGAACATCATTTCATGGTCTCCGAATCTCTCATTAAACAATTCATGGACCAGGACATCATCCCTAACTGTCCGAAGATAGTTTGTTGACCCAAGTCACTGCATAGTTTTGAAGATTGACAAAAGGCTGACCAATTGAACCATGTCCATCAGAGCACACATCATGAACTAACGAGCTGGAACATGAACCGTATATGCTTAGGAGATGTTTTGAATATGAAATATCAATGTACTAAGAGATTGTCTCCTAATGCGAAAATGTTGTAAACTGATCTGATTAATTGAAGTCGAATTCAGCAAGGAAAGTAACAAAACAAAGGAAGTTGAGTTTGGTTCGAATTGGTTCACCCAGGTAGAGTTGAACTAGAATTGGACGACAAGCTCAACAACTGACTCTATATATACTCGATGTATTTCTGCTGGAAAGTGGACGCAAAAAGCTGAAGTGAATCAAAATCTGAAAGCAAAGTTCCCAGAGTTATTTTTGCTAGCAGACTCATTGTGCGATGCAAAGGCTACAGTTCAACTAGAAGAACCAGTTTCATTAGATTGATTATTGAGTCTAGTTGATTGTAGTAGGATTTTTTGATATTGTATCTTTCAACTTTCATAGAAGAAATTGTAATGGGTACGTATTGTTCAAGTTAGAGTTAACTTGAGGTGTGTAGAAATTAGCTAGGGNTTTTTACTTTACTGCTTCTTATTATTCCGCAACAGTAGTAGTTGGAACACCAAGAAGAACCAGGTTCTTCTACTGAGACAATACTCGAAAATTGGGTACCACACAAAGTAACCTATCTTCTTGTGTGGTATTGAAGTCTAAAACAACAATTGGTATCAGAGCGGGTTATCCTTGAAATGTTAACACCTTGGAGCATGAGTGCACCACCTGGAAATTGGGAAGGTCAATCAACTGCAAGGCCACCACTCTTCAATTGCCAGTACTACTCATGGTGGAAAAATAGGATGAAGGATCACCTAATTGGAGAAGACTATGAACTCTGGGACATAGTCACTGATGGTCCTATAGCCGCCATGATGAAGACTGCTGAAGGTATAAATATACCAAAGACAAGAGCTGATTGCACTGCTGAGGATCTAAAGAAAT
>ML354636.1:0-93038 GCA_005239505.1 Nicotiana paniculata | reverse complement strand
AGGACAAGGTTGAGAAGATCCTAACAAGGGTCTTGCCTATTTCCTGGGAAAGCAAAATCACTGCTATCCATGAATCCAAAAATATGGCAACCCTCAGATTGGATGAGCTAATTGGAAACCTCACTGCTATGAACTGAGAATGCAGACAATGAAGATGGATGGTCCAAAGAAGGAGAGGAGTCTAGCCCTAAGAATCACTGAGGGAGCAAATCTGGAAGATGATGAGATGGCCATGATCACCAAAGAATTCAGAAACTTTCTCATGAGGAAGAAAGGCATCTCTAGAGGAGGAAACTACAACAAAGCAAAAGCTCCAGAAAGACCAACCAACGAGGGATGCTATAAATGTGGTAAGACTGACCATCTCATTAAAAACTGTCCTCAGTGGGAAGTAGAGTGGAAAAAGGAAAGATATGAGAGAAGGAATAGGAGGAAGGAATAGGTTCAACCCAAGAGAACCACAACAAAGGCTATGGTTGCTGCTTGGGGGGAAAGTTCAGATCAAGAATCAGAAGATGGGGAGACTGAAGATCAGGCGCTCATGGAAATTGGAGAATCTGACAAGGAATAACATGAAGAACCAGAGGTAAGTATATATCATCTTAAAAACAAAGTAAAGTTCCTATCTAAGGAAAAACTCTTTGAGTTGCTACTTGATTTCATAGATGATTCTTAGGAAACAACCAAAGAGAAGGATCAACTATTTAAAGAATGTGCAATGCTAAAAACAAAGTGCATAAACCTGGAAATCAGAGTCAGTGAATCTGAAAAGAAAAACACTGACTTGTTGAACCAGGTTCATCCACTCGAAACTGAGATTCTAGAGCTAAAATCTGAAAACTTAAAGTTAAGACTAAGATCCAGTAAAAAGGTAGTTGATCACTCTCATGTTGTGTTAGAAGAAGACTTAGGTAAACTGAAAGATAAAATGTATGCCAAGGATGAGCAGATAAGATCTCTTAAAGAAGATCTTGGAAAAATCAAACATGAATTAGATCAAACTGTAAATGGAATAAATCCTCTGACGCCCTGATATGGCTTCAAGAGAATCATAGTAGCAACATAAGAGGGATTGGATTTGGAAATCAATTGCCCAAGTGTGATCCCAAAAATAAGTATCTCACTCTTCCTGAGAATAAAGTATGCACCCATTGTGGTAAGACTGGGCTTTACAAATATGAGTGTACTGCAAAAGAGCATGCTAGTCGAAAAAATGAGAGGTTTGTAAAAGGGAAAAACTGGCTACCAAATTGGGCCAAGAAAAATTTGATTCATCCATTCTCTCATACTAAAGGACCCAAACTAGTTTGGGTTCTTAAGACTAACCTTTGATTCCTTTTGTAGTTCAAGTGAGAGGAGGCAGCCAGATTTGGTACTTGGATAGTGGCTGCTCAAAGCATATGACTGGGAACATGGAACAGTTCCTTTCACTTGAAAGTCTCAAAGGAGGAAGTGTCTCCTTTGGAAACGGGAAGAAAGGTGAAATCATTGGGGTTGGTAAGGTAGGTAAGGATGATACACGATCCATTGAGCATATGTATCTAAGATGGCTTGAAATATAGCCTGATCAGTATATCACAACTGTGTGATAGAGGTAACCTGGTTGCTTTTACTTCCACAAAATATTTTGTGATTAACCTGCTTACTGACAAGATTGTTTTGCAGGGAAAAAAAATTAATAACATCTATGTCATAGACTTGTCCACACTGTCTGAAAATGAACTCACTTGTCTAAGCGTGTTGGACAGTGATCCCCTCCTGTGGCACAAACGACTTGGTCATGCAAGTCTAACTCAGCTTAACAAACTAGTCTCTAAGGACTTAGTGGTAGGACTTCCTAACATTAAGTTCAAGGAAGACAAAGCTTGTGAGGCATGTGCCAGGGGGAGGTAGGTAAGGTCCTCTTTCAAAAGTAAGAAAATAGTCAGTACCACTAGGATGTTGGAACTGGTTCATATGGATCTATGTGGTCCTATGAGAAATTTGAGTAGAGGTGGTAAGAGATATGTGATGGTGCTAGTTGATGATTTTTCAAGGTTCACTTGGACCTTATTCCTGGCATCTAAGGATGAAGCATTTGATATGTTCACATCATATGTCAAGAAAACTCAAAATCAATTAGGACATCAACTAGCATCAATAAGATCTGACCATGGTACTGAATTTGAGAATGCTAAGTTTGCTGAGTTCTGTGATGAACATGGTGTTAATCATAACTTTTCTGCTCCTAGGACCCCACAGCAAAATAGGGTTGTTGAAAGGAAAAATAGAACTCTTGAAGACATGGCAAGAACCATGCTCCTATCTAGCAAACTACCTCACAGCTTCTGGGCTGAAGCAATAAATACTGCTTGCTACATAATCAATAGATGCATGACTAGACCTCTAGTAGACAAAACTCCCTATGAATTACTTAAAGGGAGAAAGCCCAACGTATCCCATTTTAGGGCTTTTGGATGCAAGTGTTTTGTACAAAATAATGGCAAAGATTCCCTAGGAAAATATGACCCCAGAAGTAATGAGGGAATATTCTTGGGATATTCATCACATAGTAAAACTTATAAAGTGTATAATAAAAGAACTATGTGAGTAGAAGAAAGTATACATGCTGATTTTAATGAAACTAATATTCTTGGTGAGAGACAGGAACCTGAAGATGAGGAGCTTGGACTGGTAAGAAGCAGTGATCACATTGAAGCAAGCATGGAAGGTGGAATAGGTGATGGACCAGGTTCAACTACCCCAAGCATCATGACAGGGGGAATTCAACATATGCAACCTGGCCCTGATCCTGCTCTACAGCAACAAGACACCATGGAATCATCTAGGAATGAACAGCTGGTACTTAAACCACATAGATATCAGATTTCTCACCCTCTTGAGAACATCATAACAGATTTGGCATCCGAAATCAAAACAAGATCATCCTTGAAAAATCTGTGTGCATTTGATGCCTTTCTATCCATGATCGAACCAAAGAACATTGGGGAAGCCCTACAAGATGCTGATTGGGTAAATGCCATTCAAGAAGAGTTGAATCAGTTTGAAAGAAGTCAAGTATGGCAATTGGTACCCAGGCCACTAGACATATCAGTAATTGGCACAAAGTGGGTCTTCAGGAACAAGCTCGATGAGGATGGAACTATTACAAGGAATAAGGCAAGATTATTTGTTCAAGGATATAGTCAAGAAGAAGGAATTGACTATGATGAGACCTTTTCTTCTGTGGCAAGACTGGAGGCAATCAGACTTCTTATAGCATTTGCTGCACACATGGAATTCACTCTTCATCAGATGGATGTTAAAAGTGCCTTTCTAAATGGGTATCTGAAGGAATATGTATTTGTCAAGCACCCTCCAGGATTTGAAAGCAAGGAATCACCTGACCATGTATACAAACTCGACAAGGCTCTGTATGGTCTCAAACAAGCCCCAAGAGCATGGTACGAACGCTTATCAAAATTCCTGCTAGAACATGGGTACAAACGAGGCAAAATTGACAGTACCTTGTTCTTAAAGGAAAAGGGTAAGGATCTCCTGGTTGTGCAAATATATGTGGATGATATCATATTTGGAGCGACTTATGAGAAATTAAGCAAGGAATTTTCTATGCTAATGGGAAGTGAGTTTGAGATGAGCATGATGCGTGAGCTAAACTTTTTCTTAGGATTGAAAATTAAGCAAAACCCAAATGGAAAAATGATCCACCAACAAAAGTATGTGAAATAATTGCTCAAGAATTTTAAAATGGAAGACTCAAAAGAAATAGACACTCCCATAGCCACAGCTACATAATTGGATATGGATGAACCTGGTTCATCTGTTGATCAGAAGCTATATAGAGGGATGATTGGGTCTCTATTGTATCTCACTGCCAGCAGACCTGATATTGTGTTCAGTGTGGGATTATGTGCTAGGTTTCAGGTAAATCCAAAGGAGTCCCACCTCAATGCAGTAAAGAGAATTTTGAGATATTTGAAAGGCACCACTAATTTATGCCTTTGGTATCCTAAAGGTAGTAATTTCGACCTTGTAGGATATGCTGATGCTGATTATGCATGATTCCTGGTTGACAGGAAAAGTACTTCAGGTATGGCTCACTTTTTGTGTTCATGCCTTGTGTCTTGAGCTACCAAGAAACAAAATTCAGTAGCCTTGTCTACTGCTGGGGCTGAATATATGGTTGCAGCCTCATGTTGTGCCAATTTTTATGGATCAAACAACAACTCATGGACTTTGGTATTGATGTGGGATGCATTCCTATATTTTGTGATAACACTAGTGCTATTAGTATGACGAAGAACCCGATTCATCACAAAAGGACTAAGCACATAGATGTTAGACACCATTTCCTAAGGGATAACTATGAAAAAAGAATGATCTCAATCGAATTTTGTGCTACTGATCATCAAATTGCTGATATATTCACTAAAGCACTTAGTAGGGAGAATTTTGAGAGAAACATGCTGGAATTAGGGATGATTAAGATCACCTGATTGAAAAAAAAAATGAAAAAATGAAAAAAAATTTTTGGATAGAAAATTTTAATTAGGTACTTAATCAGATTAAAAATTGCTCAGTCTCATACTGTAAAAAGTATACTCTTATGCCATGTTTTGATATGACTCACTGATCACAAATGAAATTTTTTCTATCTTTGCAAATTGAGGCTTGATCAAGAGGATTCTGAAATGATGAACCTGGTTCATCGTGCTGGTTCATCTGAAAGGCGAGGTATGTGTTCTACACTCTGCACACTTTGAAATACTAATAATTAAATCATGAGCAGAACTCTGCCCAAACTCAAAATCTTTTCAAAGCCTATCCATTTGACTTTGAACTAGTTCTGTTTCAACAAGAGTCCTCACCAAATTAAAATACCTATATTCTAGGGAAGCCTTAACCGTCAATTCAAAACTAAAAGTTCATTCAAGCCATCCCCTCCCTTACAAAACCATTCCCAAATTTTCGATGACTCAGGTAACATCTGTCCCAAGTCCTTCTTCTGAGGTCATCTCTGATGTTGCTGAAAAACTTAGAAAATAGGTTCATACTGGTTAGGTCTTTAATAGATGTGGAGTTTCCATAAAAATTAAGAATAGCTGGTAAAAATTTAAAAAAAAAAATGAGAGTGAGGGAGTACGGAGTAATGAGAAAGGGAAAAGGGAAAGAAGTGGTTGATTCTTCACCCACCTCCAAATCTGTTGGAATGGCTATTTTTTGGAGCTGAACCAGCAAAGGAGGAAGAAAGTAGCAAGAACGCAGGGGGAAGTGAATCAGGAGAAACTGAAGGGTTAGTAAATTTAGGAAATCGCACTAATGGTGTAATCTAGGTCGGGCCTAGGCCAAACGAGCCAAATGGGCCCCGGTCTAGGCGGGCTTGGGTCAGGCGAGCCTGGGCCATCCCGGGCCAAACGGTCCTAATGGGTAGAACCGGCCTGCTGTGGGCCTAATCCCACATGGGCCCGGGCTAAGTGGGTCGGGCCCACGAGCCCAAACGGGCCTAAACGATCCGGGTTATTTTTAAATTATTTTTTTATCTAAGTCAATTTCTTGTAAATATTGTGACATAAATCTTGTAATTCAAATTTAAAACACAAAAATAGTAAAGAGATATTCAAACTTGCACTAAAAAATCCAAACGGCTAGTTTTTGAAATTATAGCCGTTGCCTATTTAAATTTTTTTTTTAATGTAATTATATTATATTATCTAAGGCAATTTATTGTAAATTATATTATATTATTATGACTTATGTCTTGTAATTCAAGTTTAAACACAAAAAAAATGTAAACAAATATTCAAGGAAATGTCTTATAATTTTTATTAATACGACATTTAAAAAAAATGACAATATCTTTCTTAGTCTTCCTCCCCCCCCCAATGGAATGAGCACAATAAGGTACTAATACCACGATTAAAAGGAAAAAAAACTAATCAAGATGTGCCAACATACAAGTTACATGTTAATCTACATATTATCTCTAACAAATTTCATAAATCCTTCAAGGTTTGGAGGAATTTCCGTTGGTGGTGGCGGAAAAGAAGCTTGTTCATCATCGCTTCCGGGCTCCACAAGTTCCGCTAGCATTTCTTCATAAGCTTCGTCTATCTCCGGTTGTGATTCAAGTATTCCAAAATTTCTTCTTTCTGAACGGATCCACTCTCTGAAGAGTACTGATTTTTCCAAGCTCTCCCTCATAGACGCTCTATGATCACCGATTTCAGGTCTTGCTTGACTAAAAGCGCTCTCCGATGCCACTGTTGAAGCTTGAATACTTAAGATATCTCGAGCCATCCTTGAAAGGACCNTTGAAGCTCATTTAGTTGTGAACTATCACTAATATTATCACCTTGAGAACCCCTGAACCCCGTCCACTGATTTAGTCCCGCAGATCTTTTAGATGACTGTGAGCTAGACGAGGTAGGAGTTGGAACATTTGGTCTAGCATGATCTAATGCAACTTGATAAGCATTATAAATTATTTGAGCACTTATTTTAATTGAGGCTTTTTCATCTATAAGTGTATCATATTCCTCAGTTGAAAGTGGTAAAGCATTATAAATTTAAGTATACCAATAGTGAGGACCTCCTAATTTCATGTAGGATTTAACTTGGTTGCAACACCATAAAGAGGGGGGATAGGGAAAAAATATTCTTTAAACTTATCTTTCATATCATCAATAGCACATTGGTAAACTATCCCACCCTCTGAAAATTGAGTAAATAATTCTGCAAGTGATGAAATATAAACTAAACAGTTAGAAATAGTACCATAATATTACCCAGATAATTCGTTTGTAGCAACATGAAAATGTTCTAAAAAATCTAGAAGAGTTTTAACATTAGCCCAATCTTGATTTGTAAGGTGACCATCATCATCATCATCATCATCACTAACACGGGCATTATACGTTGCCATTATTGGGTTTCTATATTCATATGCAACAACTAAACTTTCATACAAGTAATTCCATCTAGTCAGACAAGGTTTAGGAACCTTTCTTTCTCTAAGGCCAAATTCGTCATATTTTTTATAATATTATCTAACTCTACTTCTACGGTTTGAATAAAAAAGCCAATGAAGGGCGAATTTAACCTTTAAAATTTCAGCATTTAAAGTTTTCAAACCATCACCGACGATTAAATGGTAAATATGACAAATACATCTAACATGGAAAATATTACTAAATGCAGGACTTAGTGTAGTTGTAAGATAGCCTATAGCATTAGTGTTACTAGAAGCATTATCCATTGAAATTGCCATTATTTTATCTTTAATGCAAANTTTTTATAATATTCTCTAACTCTACTTCTACTCTTTGAATAAAAAAGCCAATGAAGAGCGAATTTAACCTTTAAAATTTCAGCATTTAAAGTTTTCAAACCATCACCGACGATTAAATGGTAAATATGACAAATACATCTAACATGGAAAATATTACTAAATGCAGGACTTAGTGTAGTTGTAAGAAAACCTATAGCATTAGTGTTACTAGAAGCATTATCCATTGAAACAGACATTATTTGATCTTTANTCCTCATCAATCCAATGAGTGGTAACAGTAAGATAATCACAATCATTACCACTCCTACCAATATCAGTAGTAATAGAAACACAATTACTAATATGAGTAAATAAATAACGCAAATATTGTTCATATTCATGTTTATATTTATAATATCAGCCTTTAAATTCTTCTAATATAATGGAAAAAGTGAGGGTGAGAGGGAAAACTATATGGTAAGCACATAATAGTAACCATTTTTGCCAATTCTTCACGATCTTTATTTGGATCGTAATACAAAATGCCACCGGTAACAGTGTTAATTCCCGGTTGAACCAGATTTGAACCGGTACTAGTGTTAATTCCCTGGGTACCTACATTTGTCCCATCTTTCCTAGATTTCATTTGAAGTAATCTAGTTTTATCATTAGGGTGTTTCATTATGTGTCTGGTCAAACTACCCGTACCGCCACGGTCTCCAGTAAATTTATGAGACATCAAGACGCCACAAGTTTTACACTTAGCCTTATTTTGATCTCTTAGTTGAGTAAAAAAGTGCCAAACAAGAGATGTTTCGGACCGTTTAGAAGGTTGCCTACTAAAAGTAGGGGTTACTACAGGAGGGTCAGCCGACGCATCATTTGGATAATTATCAGCTTGGTTAGCAACAGGACTAGTAGGTGTATCATCTAAATCCAGCTGCGTTTTATCTAAATCAACATTTTCCTATGGAATACCATAAATAGAATTCATATATTCATCATTTAATTGTGAACCTGGTGTAAGATCATGTATAAATTGACTATCGGTAAATTGAAAACAAGGTTATCACTATCAAGAATAACAGGTGGATGAGGACGGGTAACAGGTATAGGTCGGGTAGCCGGGGCCGGGGGAGTAGTAGTAGCTTGCCTACTAGATTCACCAATTTTAGCTTTTCCCTTACCACCAAACATTTTTTTCAAAGAAAAGTCCATATTAATTATAAGGAAAACAAATTAAACAAACAAAACTATAATATTAAAAATTAAGAGTTGGAACGAGTTTACTGAATTGACGAAAAACTTCTTGAAAATTGTATATGTTGAAGACTTGAATACTTCAATTCACCAACTTCACAATTTTTCACAAATTGCAATAATAAAGTAAGCAATTATAGAAGAAAATTAGAGAGAGATTCATTATTTTGTGAGTAAAAATGAAAGAATGAGGGGGTATTTATAGTTGAGAATAGGGAAAAAGTATAATTATAAAAAGTTTGGGGTTAAAACAAAGTTTGAGGGCCAAATGACTATTTTAAAAAAAAGCCAAACGGCTAAAATTAAAGGGCCAATAGCTAGATTTTAAAATTCTGACCGTTGGCCATGTTTTATTAAATATTTTTTTTTTAAAACAAAATAGTCGTTGGGCCCGTAAGGCCCGTTTGAACCGGCCCAGGCCCGCCTGCCGGTCCCGAGCTAAACGGGCCCGGATTCACGGTCCCTCCCCCCAAGCCCACCCCATAGGCTCACAGACTCGTCTAGACCGGACCTGCCACGGGCCGGCCCGTTTAGCCCACAAGCCCACATGGGTCGGGGGCCCGTCCGGTCCCGAGGTAGGCCCTGCCCACCTGCCAACCTTAAATCACATAGATGAATCTGGTTCATCTACTGAGGAAACCCCGGCGGATCTGCTGAAAATGTTAGGCGATAATTACAATCCAAAGATGAAAAGAGAAAAAAAAAGGAAAAGAAAAGGTTGTTGAACCTATTGAGGCTATTGAAGTGGATGAGATGGACCTGGTCCATCAAAGTGAAAAAGTGGCAGAGGTAGAGGTTCAGACCCTAAGCTCAAGAAAGCCAAGGCTTGCTCAAAGAAGTCTTCATCTGTTTCTAAGTCAGCTGAACCGTCCATCTTGACTAAATGAACCAGGTCTGCAGTTTTTCGAAGCCTTAATTTCCTAGCCTGCCTAGAACTTTCAGTGACCCAGATTCAGAATTTTTTGTTTGTTGCTCATATTTTAATTGTTTTTGTTTCATTTTGTGGATTTTAGCAGAATCATATTCTCTCTATCAATGAAATCTGATGGTTTTTGCACTGATTCAGTATCTCTATTTTTTGATAATTTGAATTCTTAGTTGATTATTGATGATTAATCCATGATTGCATATGCAGTTGCCTCAATGGCCATGAGTAATAATTAATAAATCTGGTAAGTGTATCATCTTGCAAACTTTTCGATGATGCCAAAAGGAGGAAGAGAGTGTGCTGAATTTTTCAAAAATATAAAGATGTGATATTTATAACCTAATGAACCTGGATTCTCTATGATAAATGCTTAAAAAACATACAAAGTGTTTGAGTTGTATACAGGGAGAAGCACAAAGTTTGACATCATCAAAAAGGGGGAATTTGTTGACCCAAGTCACTGCATAGTTTTGAAGATTGACAAAAAGCTGACCAGTTGAACCAGGTCCATCAGAGCACACATCGTGAACTGACGAGCTGGAACATGAACCGTATATGCTTAGGAGATGTTTTGAATAACAAATATCAATGTACCAAGAGATTGTCTCCTAATGCGAAAAGGTTGCAAACTGATCTAATTAATTGAAGTCGAATTCAGCAAGGAAAGTAACAAAAGAAAGGAAGTTGAGTTTGGTTCGAATTGGTTCACTCAGGTAGAGTTGAACTAGAATTGGACGACAAGCTCAACAACTGACTCTATAAATACTCGATGTATTTCTGCTGGAAAGTGGACGCAGAAAGCTGAAGTGAATCAAAATCTGAAAGCAAAGTTTCCATAGTTATTTTTGCTAGCAGAATCATTGTGCGATGCAAAGGCTACAGTTCAACTAGAAGAACTAGTTTCATCAGATTGATTATTGACTCTAGTTGATTGTAGTTGGAGTTTTTAATATTGTATCTTTCAGCTTTCATAGAAGCAATTGTAATAGGTATGTATTGTTCAAGTTAGAGTTAACTTGAGGTGTATAGAAATTAGCTAGGGGCTAGTTACTAGAAAGGGTTAGAGTTAATCCATAGGATTACAAAAGAGTTTATTTTGTAAGTCTGTTTGGCTCAAAGTTTTTCGTGAAGAGTTGAGCAAATCCTACTGAGGATTAGGTCGTGGGTTTTTCACCTTTTGAGCCAGGTGTTTTCCACGTAAAAATCTCTATGTTTTTACTTTATTGCTTCTTATTATTCCGCAACAGTAGTAGTTGGAACACCAAGAAGAACCAGGTTCTTCTACTGAGATAGCACTCGAAAATTGGGTACCACACAAAGTAACCTATCTTCTTGTGTGGTATTGAAGTCTAAAACAAAAAGCTTTTATAGTCCAACAGGAACCTGCATCATGTTTAAATTTATGCACAATATATGTTTGTAGTATTCTTATTTGCAGGTAACCCGGCGAGCAACGACTATCCCAGCAGGAGCGATCCCGCTCCAGTTCTCCCAACCATATCAAACCAAACCTCTCCCATGAAACGTTCATTCGCATATCCCTAGATATTTCGTCTGTTATTGTAACGACTTCACCGTATGTTTCACCGGTGAATCCGGAACTACATACGACCTGATTTCTGTAAAACCAGGGATATGTAGGCAGCTCAGAAGCCAGGGTACGGCCAAAATCTCTCTAACCGTTTCGCTCGGTCAAAATTGGCCATCATATCTTTACCCGACAACTCTTTCACCCTTTCCGGGTAAAGAGGGTCAGCTGTTGATACCCAATTTTTTCCAAAAAATATTTTTAAAAATTGCATATATACCTTCAAAATCATGTATTAGTAGCAATTGACATTTTTTTCATAATTTTTCCACATTTTTATAAATATGTCCAATATTTTATTTCCAATAAATAACTACAAAATTCCATCACAAATTATTTAAGAAAAAAACATTTCTTGATTTAATTATTCCATAAATAGGCAATTTGGCACCTTTTGGCTATAATTGCAATAACTTTGTAATTATAGCCCAAGCATATAATTTTGAACTATTTTTACCAGAAATTAGTCCTTTGTATTTTAAAATACTAAATGATCTTTTAAAACTATTTTCTATGCATGAAATTCATTTTTATGATTATTAGTTATTTTATAAATTATTTTAACTAATATGGATTGGGTAGTTGACAAATAGCCTATTCTATTTCGATTTTAGCCTAAATAAACCAGCCCACATAGATATCCTGTCATTCCTCTCATTCTCTCTCGAACCCCCTCTGCCCTAACCATGGCTTCTACCCGCTGTTAATTATGGTGGTTCACTACCACCCCTAGCCCTAATGGCTCCCCTCCTATGGCCGAGATTCTTTCTGTCTTGAGGTCCTCAAGGGGACCAGTGGCCATTCACTCACCCCTGGGCCTGTTCTCACCATTCTCAGGCTACCATGGCTCGATTGAGTAAGATCGTCCTATTTTATTACTAAATCTATGGCTTCTGAGCCGGAATCTCTCTATCTCTGGGTTATCTCTCTCAAAACCCTAATCTTATCTCTTGACTCTTTAGATCTGTATCAGATATGAGGATATTTGAGTTGTTTTACCATTTTTCTATAAAAATCTTTCGATTTTTCAAAGCGTCTCTTCATCTTCATAACTAGGATTTCTGAACCTCTATTCAAAACGATTTTTCTCTGATTTTAAGTGATTATTATATAATCCTTATTGTGTTTAAAAATTTTTAATTAGGTTCTCCCCTAACTAATTATGTTAAAAACCCTGATTTCTTGGCTTAGCTTTGGGTTCTGAGTTTGTCTTTGCTGATTTGTTCATGCGATTTGTGTGTATGCCCGTTTCTCATGAATATGTTCTGAGTCTCTGTGTTTTCTACCTATTATGCTTATTAGGATTTCTGATTTGTTTCTTCCCGCCTATATTATGTTTATTTTGTCTATTGACAGAAATAGGTGGTAATTTCCCCTAATCAGTACTAGTTTCTATTTGAATCCCTGATTTCCTATGATTGATACCCTTTACTGGTTTCCTGTGATTATGTACTTTACTAATTTCCGATTTCTAAATTATTTTTCTTTCCTTATTGTGTGGTTGACTACATTATTTACTGATTCTTAATATTGTTTCCATAATTAAGACTTTCTGAACCTAGCCCTAACTACTGGTTCAATACTTGTACTGTTTGAAACCTTTCCTTATCCGTTACAAATGATTTCTTTACTGGTTACCTGTCTTTCTACCATTTGAAATGATTCCCTTAATTAAGGGAGTAATTGGACTGATTTTACTCTAATTGATTCCGAGTTCTATAAATAATTCCTTACCTTATTTACCTAGCTTTCAAACTACTATATATAGTGCTCTCTTTTACTCTCATTAGACACTCATACACACACGAACGAACATTAGTCCACATCTCTCATCCACTCAAAATTTCTTCTGCTTTCTTTGTTACTTGCTATTGTTACTAAATTAGTCGGCTGCAAGCCAAGGCTAATTATTGCACTCTTCCGTTCTTCACTTTGTGTTTACTCTCTTTACTAGTATGTTCTGATTTTAAATTCAAGCTCCCAAACCAATGTGTTTCCTACTGCTTCAGTTTATCATATTCCTGATCTGTTTCTGTCTATTGTTTTGCTGTTCGACATGTAATTTACCTGTTTACATTATTGCTTCACCCAACAGGTTAGTTATGTCCTACCCCTTTTAGGATCAACATGTTTAGTCCCCCTTGTAGTCTGTCTCTGTTTTTGAATGCTTGTTTATTTGTTGTCCAGTTCTGGCATGCATCTATTTTTGCAAAACCGATTTGTTACCCTAAGTTGTCTTGATGCTATGCTTAATCATGTCTAGTACTTCTATATCCTCACTGTTGCTATGAAATACTACTATGTCATCTCCCAATCCCATGAACCCCCTAAAGCACTTCTGATTCTATAACTATGTTCTAATTAGCACTCCTGAAGCCATATCTTACTATATGCACTATTAGAAACCCCTTAATTACAAAAGACTTCTGTTTATTATATGTGTATTATGTGTCCCCAGTCCCCAACTATCCCTGTGTGAAGGGTTGTTATTTGAGTATTGCTGAACCTGTTTGGCTCCGTGTTTGATCTGTTGTTTGTTTGATTAAACAACTCTTGTCAAAACTATTTTACTTAACAATTCTCCTATTTTATAAAACTACTTCAACTGAGTCTTTTTTGAAATACTGCTTTCCTATTAAAACCTTTTCAAACTATGTCAAGCACTCTCACTCTACTCTTAGGTCCTTAAGTTCTGCCTCTCCAGTGTGTGAATGTTTTGGGACCCCTGTGAGATCCCTCTGAATTCTGATGCACTGGGGCTGGCTCTTCCACACTACACTTACTCAGTTCTGGTTATGAAGTCTGGGTGTGAGCACTGCCCGGGATCCTTGAGGTCATTAGGAAACTCTGACACACCCGGACATGAGAAAGGCTATGACTTTGGCATATGAGGCTATGGAAAGTTTAGTACATTTGGGCTTACTTCAGGCTCCCTATAGTTTAACTTCTTCTTTTCTATCTATTTATGTAATCCATTCAGCTGTTGGTTTGTAATAATTATTGTAAACAGATATTGGGGTTGGCTAGTAAAATAGGGAGGGTAGTTATATATCCTATCATTGGGTAGAAATCATGCCTTAGGCTTTTACATTCCCTATATCTGCATTAGAATCCATGCTTAGGACCAACATATTCATTCAAACCATGCCAAACATGCATTAGATATCATGTCTTTAAGGCTTTCATGTTTAGTGCTTTAACGTACATCATGTCCTTAATTTATGCTTATGCCTACCACTTAGAAATCCTGCTCCTAGGATAATAAAATCAATATAAACGCTATTACTCTTGTGCATTCAAAATCATGTTTCAATCATCCTGTAACTCTTTGTGCATTTAGAAATCATGCTTTAGGAATTCTGTGCATTCTGAAATCATGTGTTAACCATTCTGCATTTATATGTGCATATTAGATACCATGCTATAGGATTTCGTTTGCATCTTCTTAAACACGCCTAGTTTAACTACTGACTCACGAAAAAGGTAAAAATAATCTCACATATGATTATCCTATTTTAGATAAAACTGGCAACAATCCCCGCATTTCCGTAACACCTAGAACAACATGCTTTTAGGAAAAAACAACTTTTGAACTGTCTAAAGGTTAACAAGCTTAAAAATCAGTAGGCAAACTGATTAGGCCCCTGCTTCTGAGTTTATAAAAATAAAGTTGCATATTTCAGTGCATTGACATTCACTTAGATATCCTGTCTAATAAAACTGCCTCTTGTTTGTGTTTGAGACGTGCTGATTATGTACATTAATTGTGGAGGTAAATCTGGTCCTCATAACTGCTTTCCTGCATTTATCTTATCAGTCCTATTTGTTCTTGCCTGTCGCTTAGAAATTTATCCTTTTAAGACCCTAGGGGTCTGTCTAGAACTACCTATACGTAGAGGTCCTAAATTCCTCCAGGACCATTAAGAAGGGACGGGTAACATCACGCATAGAGATCGCTAAATAAATTGGCCTAATAACCGCTAAGGGGTGGGGTAAAGGGTAGATATGGATATGATGACTGGTGCGCTAATGCCACGTGTAGCCCCTCAGTGAGGAGTGATTACCGGACATTGCATTGATGTGATCCTATAGGATAAACAACTTAGGACTCCCCTATCACCTACATATGTGTGCTTAGACTGCGAATCTTTTCAAAACCATTACTTGTTTACATGTGTATACTTTGACTTTTTATTTACTACTTGCTTAAATTCACAAAGTTTGTTTGGCCGGGAACCACAGTTGTGGACTTTGAGGGGTGCCTAACACCTTCCCCTTGGAGTAATTTAAAGCCCTTAACCAATCTCTAGTTATTCAATTAGTGTTATTGTGACCTTTAATAGGTGCCCTAATTCACCTTAATTCGTTAGTGGAGACTCTTCAAATCCTTACATCCCTTATCCCAAAAGGAAATGAGTTGTCCCACTAATGTCAAAAACCCTGACTAATCCGAAAGAAGAGGAGAGAGGGGGGCGCGACTACCACATCAATGCTTTGTTATTTCTAAACCTACTTTTAAACCCGTTGTATTGATTTCTCACATACGTTAGGAGTGACGTTGTTCAACAACCACCTATATATGTATCCTTTGTCAAGAAACATATAATAAATGGGCACAGTCAATCGATGGCCATTCAATCAACTGAAATAAGCATATAGTTGAACAAATAGACAAATTCAAAGGTTAGATAATACTAAAACATAACAAGAATTCATGCTCCAAGAGGTTCCATCAAAACCCTAGATAAAAAATTAGCTAATCATAATAGTATGCATAAATATAATACTAGAATTCATATCCAATAATAGAAATAAGAAGAAGGAAGTGAAAAACTCATAGAAGAATTCCCTGCCTTGCTCCTATTGTGTCTCTGCCTCCTTAGATCCAAAGTGTGTCAAAAGTCCTGAAAATACCATTTTTCCATGTATATATACCCAGTAGGGTCGGGCCAAAAAATTATACCTTCTCCTATGAAAAAATTGACACTTTTTCCCGGACAAAACGTACGCGGCCGCGCACCTGGAAGGCTGCCCGCACACATTTCACACTTTCTGCCCCATTTGCGCGGTCAGTGCGCGGCCGCGCACTTGCTGCGCTCTTTTCACCCTTTTCCGTTTGGAATTTGGAAAAACATAAAACATGAAATTTGTATCCATTTAAATTATATTTCCAACAATAATTTGTGGAGCCTAAATGAAGTTCTGAGATAAAATTTATGTGCATTTTACTAGACAGTGCGCAATATGCCTACTCGATTCTTCATTCGTTCTTAATTATCATCTGTTGATCCTCGGACACGATACCGGCTTAATTACTTGGGCTTTTGATCAGAATTAAAATCTTCAAATCACTTGAATTTATTCCATAACATCTACATATCTCGGAATCACTCCTACAAGGCAGAAAACACACAGTTAGTTCAAAATAGTAGCTATTAAAGCTCAAACTCAATTAAAGTGCAGTATATAGTGTAAGAAGAGACTAAAATACGTAATTATAGCCTATCATCACTTCTTTTTCTCTGACTTTCTCGAAGGCCTGTGCTTCAACCCACTTAGAGAAATAGCCAGTCATAAACAAAATGAATTTAGCTTTACTTGGGGCTGATGTTAGAGGGCTGACGATGTGGAGTTGCTCCCCAGTTTGGTGAATCATCGGCGCATACCTTTGACATTTGTCGCACTTTCAAAAAAATTCTTTTGTATCTTTTTCCAGATCGACCCAATAATATCCTGCTCTGATGACTTTATGAACCAATAATTCGGCACCAAAATGATTTCCGCAAGTGCCTTCATGAATTTCTTGTAGGACGTAATCGGTATCTCCTGAAGCCAAACATATTGCCAACGGTCCATCGAACATCCTTCTATACAGTGTTCCATCTTCGGCCAATGTGAACTGTGTAGCCTTCGTTCATAGAGTCCTTGATTCCTTAGGATCCGATGGAATCTTCTCGTTCTTTAGGTACTCGATATATTTATTCCTCCAATCCCAGGTCAAACTTGTGGAGTTTATTTCGGCGTGGCCTTCTTCGATTACTAACCTCGAAAGTTTTATGACAGTCCCCGATCTAATCTCGTCGTCTTTGACTGATGACCCCAAATTTGCAAGAGCATCGACCTCGCTGTTTTGTTCTCGAGGTACATGTTGTAGAGTACATTCTTTAAACCGATGTAGAGTCACCTGTAGTTTGTCGAAGTACCTCTGCATTCGATCTTCTTGAACCTCGAAAGTTCCATTGACTTGTTTTACCACAAGTAGGGAGTCACATTTGGCCTCGATGACCTATTCTCCCAAACTTTTAGCTAGATCGAGACTTCCAATCATGGCCTCATACTCGGCCTCATTGTTAGTCAACTTTGAAGTTTTGATAGACTGTCTAATTGTATTACCTGTGGGTGGCTTCAAAATAATGCCTAGCCCGGACCCTTTCATGTTCGAAGTGTCGTCTATAAAAAGGGCACACCCCCAATGATGTACCCGATTTAATAATAGTTCCTTTTCGACCTCGGGTACGAGGGCTGGTGTAAATCAACCACAAAGTCTGCAAAGATTTGAGACTTGATGGTCGTTCGGGGTTGATACTCGGTATCGTACCCACTGATCTCGATGGCCCATTTGGCCAGTTGGCCCGAGAGTTTCGATTTATGCAAAATATTATGAAGGGGATAGGTAGTCACCACACAAATTGGGTGACATTGAAAATATGGTTTTAACTTCCTAGACGCGCTTATTAGAGAAAGCACTAATTTTTTTAAGTGCGGGTATCGTGTCTCGGCCTCACCTAGTGTTCGACTAACATAGTAAATAGGAAATTGCGTACCTTGATGTTCTCGAACCAGGACCCACTTACCATGATTTCAGAGACTGCTAAGTATAAGTAGAGTTACTAGTCTGATTTCGGAGTATGAAGCAATGGCGGGCTCGAGAGGTACCATTTTAGTTCCTCCAATGCTTGTTGGAATTACGGGGTCCATGCAAAATTGTTCTTCTTTTTGAGCAATGAGAAGAACCGGTGACTTCTGTCTGGGGACCTTGATATTAATCGGCATAGGGCGGCTATGCACCCTGTCAACCTTTGTACGACCTTAACATTGTCCATGATCGTGATATCTTCGGTGGCTTTGATTTTATTGGGGTTGATCTCGATGCCCCGATTTGATACCATGAGACCGAGGAACTTCCCCAAACCAACCCCGAATGCGCACTTCTCCGGGTTGAGTTTCATGTTGTACTTTCTTAGTATATCGAAGGTCTCTTACAAATGTTTCAAATGGTCCTCTGCGCGCAAGGACTTAACTAGCATGTTGTCAATATAAACCTCCATTGATTTACCTATATTTTCTTTGAATATTCAATTTACTAAGCGTTGGTAAGTAGCGCCAACATTTTTTAGTCCAAGCGGTATTACGCTATAACAATAGGTGCCATACTTAGTGATGAGCGAAGTCTTTTCCTAATCCTCCGGGTTCATTTGTATTTAATTGTACCCGGGGTAGGCATCGATAAAGCTAAGGATCTCGTGGCCGGCCGTGGCATCGATCATGCGATTGATATTCGGCAAAGGAAAGGAATGCTTACAGAATGCTTTGTTTAAATCCTTATAGTCTACGCACATTCTAAGTTTATTCCCTTTTTTAGGGACTACGACTACGTTTGCTAGCCATTCGAGGTATTTTACTTCTCGAATGTACCCTATTTTGTGAAGTTTGGTTACCTAGTCCTTGATGAAAGCATGTTTAACCTCGGACTGGGTCCTTCTCTTTTGCTTTACTGGTCGGAACTTTGGGTCCAAGCTCAATCGATGGGTAGTGATCTCCAGTGGGATCCCTGTCATATTAAGGTGGGACCAGGCAAAATAATCTATATTATCGATAATGAATTTTATGAGTTTCTCCTTGAGCTCGGGGGTTAACCCTGTGCCCAAGTATACCTTTCGCTCGGGTATATACTCGATCAGTATGACTTGCTCCAGCTCTTCGACCGTTGATTTTGTGGCGTAGGAGTCATCGGTAATTATGAAGGATCGGGGAATCCAATGTTCCTCATTCTCGTCTTCCCCTCGTTCCTCCGATTGGGTCGAGGCTGGTACCTATGGTTGCTATTTGACTTTCAACTTTTCTTTTGACTCCGATCCCTTTGTTGATGAAAGAGCCAATATTGGTATTACTTCATCGATGGTGAAAATTTCTTTGGCAGCATGTTGTTCCCCATATATCATTTTTACCCCGTCCGGTGTCAGGAATTTTAGCATTTGGTGAAGGGTTGAGGGGACCACCCTCATGTTGTGAATCAAGGGTATTCCGAGTAGGGTGTTGTATCTCATATCGCCCTCGATCACATGGAACTTGGTTTCTTGAATAGTCCCAGCTACATTTACTGACAAGATGATTTCGCCTTTAGTTGTTTCACTTGACATGTTGAAACCATTGAGAACTCGAGCTACCGGCACAATCTGATCGTGCAGGCCGAGTTGCTCCACGACCCTCAATCGATATAATATTGGCCGAGCTCTCTAGATCAATCAAAACACGTTTAAACTGAATTTTACTCATAAGAATAGAGATTATCTATGCATCATTGTGGGGTTGTGAGATCCCCCCTGCTTCCTCATCATTGAATGACAAGGTTCCTTCCGGTACATAGTCTCAAGTTCGTTTCTCCCTGGTGATCGACACCTTGGTGCTTTTGAACACGGGCCCTTGTGGTATGTCGATTCCACCAACGATCATATGAATCACGTGTTGTGGTTCTTCTTGTTCGTTTAATCCTATTTGCATCCCTGTCTCAGAAGTAATTTTTATCTCGGTCGCTTAAGAATTCTCGAAGGTGACCCTCGTTGAATCGACGGGTCACCTCCTCCGTTTGCTGTCTGTAGTCTTCGGTTCTATGACCATGGGTACCATGGTATTTGCATATTTGGTTAGGGTTCTTTTGATCTGGATTAGTCTGTAAGGGTTTGGGCCATCTTGTATCCTTGATTCTCCCAATGGCTGATACAATACCTGATGAGTCGATTCTGAAGTTGTATTCTGATAATCGTGGTGCTTCTGTGGGATCGAAATGTTTATCGAAGCCACTTTTTCTCATGAGCCCTCGAGAGATCTGTCCTCGATCATTCCTTCGATCATTTCGAACGGGATTACGTCCTGGGCTGCTGTTTCTACGATCTGTGTCGTATGGTTGATATCGATACCTGTTCGATCGGGGTTCTCTGTCGATGTCCCTTTGATCTCTGCCGACGGGCCTGTTTGGGTAGACGGAACCGGAAGGGGTCCCTAGTTGATCATCCTCGACCCTGATCTTTGACTAGTACTGATTATGCACATCGGCCCAGGTCATCGTTGGATATTCAATTAAATTCTGCTTCAGCTTCCGTGAAGCTACTGAACTTCGCTCGTTCAAACCTTGAGTGAAAGCTTGAACAATCCAATCATCTGTGACAAGGGGTAGGTCCACGCATTCCATCTAGAATCGAGATACGAATTCCCTTAACATTTCGTTGTATTTCTGTTTCACTTTGAAGAGGTCCGACTTCCTAGTCGCAACCTTTATTGCTCCAGCGTGTGCCTTCACGAAGGAATCTGCAAGCATGGCGAAGGAATCGATGGAATTGGGTGGCAGATTGTGATACCATATCATTGACTCTTTTGATAAAGTTTCTACAAATTTCTTCAGTAGAACGGATTTAATCTCATAATGTTCCAAGTCATTCCATTTTATTGCGCATGTGTAAGAAGTGACATGCTCATTAGGGTCGGTGGTCCCATTGTATTTGGGAATTTATAGCATGCGAAATTTCTTCGGAATGGGCTTCGGAGCCGCACTTGGAGGGAAAGGATTCTGCACGAATTTCTTTGAATCCAAACCTTTTAGGATCGGTGGTGCACCCGGTATTTGGTTAACCGGGGAGTTGTATGTTTTTATTTTTTTGTTGTTCACCTTGATCTTCTTTTCTCCGGATTCAACCTGTTTAGTGAGGTCCTCGAGCATTTTCATAATGGCGGGGTCAGTCCCCGATTCATTGGTGTTCGATCTCTCCAGTACAGGTTCGGTCCTGCGAACAGCTTCTGGTGAGGGTTCGGGTTCAGGTTCGACCCCACTTGGTACTCGGTGATGATTTTGTAGTTGTGCTATAGCGGATTGCTGAGCATGTAGCATTAAAAATATCAATTGGAGGCTGACTCCACCCCCTTCTCCGTCCTGCGTACCTCGACCACCTGATCGACCTTCCCTGTGTACGCTACCTCCGGGATCAGCGCCCAGATTTGCATTGAGGGCGATATGTTAACTGACATCGACGAGATTTGCAATTGATACTCCCTAGAGGTCAGCCTGAGGCACCTCCATTCCTGGGGCTGCTATATTGTCGTTTTGGCCGTGAAATCCAAGGCTGATGTCACCATGAGTGGATGCTGCTTGTGAGTTTGACATGTTTATCCTGAAAGCAAAAACACTTAACAAGAACAAGCGTAAAGTAGTGTGTTATCAGAATCGGTATTAAGCAATCACTATTATCCTTAGCCCCACGGTGCACGCCAAACTGTTTACCCGTAAAATCGGATAACAATTAAACTTATAATGTGGTTTTAATTACACCTGATTTCACCTAATACCAACTGATAAATATGCAGATTAGCAATAGAAATTAACAATAAGATAGAGCAAACCAGTGTTGAAATATAATTAAGCCCTCGAGCTAGAGTGCCCTCGAACTGGTCGATATTAGAATATTTATGAATAAAGCAGAAGTAAATTGACGAACAAGAATGTATAAGCGGGAGAGAAAGTGTAATATTGCTTTGATATGTGTGAACAATGTGCTTTACAAATGATTAGAACTCTCCTTTATATAGTGGAGGAATTCTACTTAAGGTATAACTCTAATTACAGAAGAAAATCTCATGATTAGCTAATTATCTGTTCCTAATCTGATCCGTTCCGAGATTTTCGCCATGATCTTCGACCAGTCACGGATATCTTGCCCTTATGTTATTATACTATCTTCGTCTTGCTCGATATCCGTTTCGTTTGGTCTCGATCGCTACTGGTCTCGATCTTGACAGGTACCTTGAATCCCGAACTTGATACCTTGTCCTCGTTCTTTGGTCTGATCAATTACGAGGCCGACCTTCGATGCAACTTCCTGGTCTCGGTCAAATAGTAAAATTCGGTGGGCCCGATTTTAACCGTATACAAGTATATTCCGGATTTTGAATAGTGATTTCGTTCACATTTACCTTTACATGAAAAGTGACTAAATTTCGATTACTTTTAAAACTGTGGCTATTTTTGAATGAGCACTTGTAAATTTGACGTTTTTTTGAATTTCTCCCGTTGTCTATGTTATTAGCTAAAATCAAGCTACACCGCAATTTCTCCCGTGTTACTGCTATTTTCAATCGTACCATAAAGGCAGACGATTGTCAAAAGCTTATTAAAATAATTTGAATGTTTAGAAATTATTTATCCACCAAGTAAGGAAACTTGTATCAGCGACATACTTCCAAATTGTAAAATTATAAATATGCATAATAAATCATTATCAAATACTACTACTTAAATTTCTACATCTTCTTCTTCTTATTCAATTCAACCTTTAAAAAAATCGGCTATTCGAAAGCCATGCTAGTACTTAGAGCACCGTTTGGATAGGCTTATAAAATGACTTTTTAGCTGAAATAGTTTTTAAGCCATAAAGCAATAAATTCGAATTGTCCACCTTCTTGATTTTGACTTGTTTTAAGTAGTTTTTAACTTATTTTAAGTACTTTTTGATTTTGTCAAACATTAAAAAAAACTAAAAAGAAAGAAGCTTGAAAGCTGATTTGATCAACTTAAAAGCCAATCCAAACACCCTCTTGGTCCCTTTGTTAAAAGATGAACAACGGGTCGTGCTCTTCCCAAATTAATGAACTTGATGTTTATGTGCTTAGGATATAGTAAAAAACAACAATTACTGAGGTGGAGCCATAATTTGAAGCTTATAGATTCGGATTTTAGTCATTTTAAGTCACTGGGTTCTAAATTAATAATTTATATATATTCAATGCATTTTTTAAGACAAATACATGGATGGGTTCGGTCGAACCCGCACTCAATGACCTAGCTTTGCCCTTGAACATTTATGATGAAGATGAACGTGACGACTTACTGAAATAAGAGGTAGCGTAAAAAACACTTACTGTTCTAACAAGGACGGCTCGAGATGTGTTGAATATTCAAGCATTATTTGTAGATTCAGAGAGCTCTTTTAGTGCTGGAGCCTGGAAGATATCAAATCGGAGACAACAGATACTCGTTGACGGGAGACTCTTTAGAGAATAGTCTTATTCAGAGATTAGATTAGAAGGGAGAAAAACACTTTGGCCACTCATAGATAAGCGAGGAAGACGATACAAAATATACCAAGCTCCTATTTTGGGAAAGCGGCATGGAGGAAGCCAAACAATTTGGCCAAAACATTCCAATATATACTTAATATAAGAGGAACAAACAACAAACGAGTAATAAAAGTTTTATTTTATTTCATAATAGTTCAATTCAGAACAAAAAGATCCATATCCATATATTTAGTTCTTTAAAGAACAAAGAGGATCTATGTCTTTGGTTGAATAAATTCCTCTTGCCAACGACCAAGCCTTGGTGATCCTTTTTTATGGGAGTCTGGACAGCAGAAAGGGTTAAACCAGCAACAATCAAGCGCATCTGCATGTTGAGCACCTTCTAGCATAGCCATAATAACCACAAGCAGAAAAATCAACATCACATTCTTTGCAAAACTCATGCTTCCTTCCGTTAGAAATATTTTCTTTTACTGTGAATGATTATAGAAAAAGAGTGGGTATTTATATATTCAAATATGTGTTCATCAGAAAATCTCCAAAGATTGACGAAATCTCCATTAGTTATTATATACCAATGTGAAATCATTTATTAATTTGACTAGAAAATCCATTTATTAATCAAATTAAGGTAAATTTGACTAGAGAATTTTCATAATTCAAAATTACAAGAAAGGAATTTAAATGTACTTAAAGTGATTTGACTGATAAAATAAAAAATACAAATATGACTAATAATAATAATAATAATAATAATAATAATAATAATAATAATAATTCACTCTACTGCTTTGAACATTGTTTTACAATATGGAGGCGTCATGCAGTGATGTTTGGATACGACATGAGACGTTAGCCCCGCGAAAATTTAAAAAATTTGATTTAAGAATTTATAAAACATGCATAATGGCCCAATAAATATAGAAAATACTTAAAACATTTAAGAAAATTAAAAAGGATTTAGAAACTCATAAAGAACAAAATATCTAGCATATTTTCACAAGTATAACTGTAACGACCCGACGGGTCGTTTTGAGCATTTGAACTTTTCTCGGTAGTTTGAGGGATCGAGTATCTCCGCATGATGTATTATGATTCGCGCAAGTCGTCGGTGTTAGTTTTCAAGTTATCCGGAATTGATTTGGAAGAATGAACTTCAAGATTTAAGCTTTGAGTTGGAAGAGCTGACCAAGTTTGACCTTTTAGTATTGGATCTCGGAATGGAATTTCGTGGGTTCCGCTAGCTCCGTTGGGTGATTTTAGACTTGGGAGCACATCCGGATTGTAATTTGGAGGTCCGTAGTCGAATTTTTCTTGAAATGACGGAAGTTGGATTTTTGGGAAGTTTGACCTGGAGTGAACTTTTTGATATCGGGGTCGGATTCCGATTTCGGAAGTTGGAGTAGGTCCGTAATGTCAAATGTGACGTGTGCGCAAAATTTGAGGTCAATCGGATGTGTTTTGATAGGTTTCAGCATTGGTTGTAGAAGTTGAAGTTCCAAAGTTCATTAATTTTGACTTAAGGTGCGGTTCGTTGTTTCGAGGTTGTTATGCATGAGTTGAAGCTTCGAGTAGGTTCGATTCGTCATGTAGAACTTGTCTGCAAGATTTGGCACCATTTGGAGTTGATTTGATATGGTTCGGACGTTTGGTTGCGATTCTAGGAGTTCTTGAAGTTTCCTTTGATCTTTATGTGTTTTGGTGTCCGATTCGTGATTTTAGAGGTTATTTTGATATTTTGATCGCTCGAGCGAGTTCGTGTTATATTTTTAGACTCGTGTGAGTGTTTGGTTTGGAGCCTTGGGGGCTCGAGTGAGTTACGGATTGGTTTCAAATTATTTTTGTTCAAAGTTTGAGTTCTAGTTCAGGTGTCATCACATTTGCGATGTATTTGTCACAAATGCGGCCGTCGCAATTCTGAAGCAGCCACCGCATTTTTGAATAGTAGGCTGCTGGGGAAGATTCGCATTTGCGAAGAAACGCATCGCATATGCGATGTGGGGTTGTCCGCATTTGTGAGGGACCCTGCCGCTTTTGCGAAGAATTGGACTTCGCATTTGTGAAGTATTGTGTCGCAAATACGACCTTGACAGGAAGGCTTCTTTTTCGCATTTGCGATATAGTGTCCGCATTTGCGAGGGTCGCATTTGCGAACCCCTTGTCGCAAATGCGACATCTGCAACTTGTTAAGTGCTGAGTATTCCGAGACTTAACTTCATTTTGATATATTTTAAACCCTAGCTTCGATGGGAGGCGATTTTGTAAAGAGAATTTCATACCAAATCATTGGTTAAGTGCCTCTAATCAATTCTCAACTATATTTCATTATTTAACACAAGAATTAACATAAAATTCGTAAGAAATCTTGGGAAAAATTTGGGAATTTTGTCAAAACTTTGAAAAATGGAAATTTGGGATTTGAGAATCAAATAGGACTCAGATTTGGAAACAAAATACATATTTGGACTCGTGAGGCTCTGGGTAGTCAAGACCTACCCTTGGACCCGAGTTTTGACCGGGCGAGCCCGGGAGTTGACTTTTGTTGACTCTTTAGAAATTGAATAAAAATCACAACTTTATTAATTAAAATTGTTTTCCCTTGCATTGTGTGATGTATTTAAGTCGTCTTTGGATAGATTGAGCCGAGCGGAGGTGGATCTTGTAAAGAAAAAGCTAAATTGAGTATTAAATTAGCCGAATTGAGGTAAATGTCTTGCCTAGCTTTGTTGATGGAATTATCCCTACTATTTGACATTGTTTGCTACATGCGAGAGTTATACATATATGAGATTACGAGCATATATGCATGTGCCAGGGTTAACCATGCTCGAGGGTAAATTATGTTATAAATTGCATCTTGTACATTCACGTGATCTTCTTGTTTCATGCCTTACTTGATACCTAGATACTAAGAATATAGTATTACATGTTGGAAACTAAGACTTAGTTCATTATGACTTGATCAAATTTGAAGGAAATTCTGAGATTACATCGATGTGTTTAACTCGGTTCTCACTATGTGTACTCATTAATACCTTGCTACGGCCGATGTTATTGAGATACTAGATTCTATACTTGTGTTGTGGATCATTCGTGAGATTTGTGGAAATACTTGAATAATAAGATTCTTGCGGGTTTATTGAACCATTGTTGGCTTGGAAAGTTGTGATTGAGATTCATTTGGATTATCCGTTTAAACACTCTCCTTGATGTTATTTATGTTCATTGCCTTGTTGACATTGTTATACACACGTTTGGTAAGGAAGAGTGTAAAGCACGAAGGGTTATGTCGTGCCATTTCATATACATCATCATGTGAGGAGAGTGTAAAGCACGAAGGGTGGTGCCGTGCCATATTATTGAGAGTAAAAGCACGAAGGGTGATGTCGTGCCATATCATTGTGAGTAAAAGCACGAAGGATGATGTTGTGCCATGTTATGTGAGTAAAAGCACGAAGGGTGATGTCGTGTCATTTCATTTATATTATTACGCTTTAATGTTATGGTGAGTATATGGAACGAAGGGTGTTTCCGTACAAGTGAGGGCGAGAGACATGCATTATGTTGTGATATCCTTTTCTTGTAGATATCTTCATGTATTTACCTTGAATTGTTATTTTCGTGTTCATGGTTTTATGTGATTTGTCGTTACTGTTCTGTCTTTATCCTCTATGACAAGTGTTGTCGTGTTCCCATGCCTTCTATTTGCTTAACAAGCATCATGCCTACTTTCTGTTGTTATAATTGCATCCATGTCATCTGTTTTGTTGCACTTAAGTATATGTCTTCTTCCATGTTAGTCATTCATGTATCTACTTGTTAATTTATAAAGATCATGTGTTCGCTTCCTTATTTGTCATATCTATCTTCATGCCTTCAACATGCTAGTTAGTTGAAGTTACATTCCTTTTTCCTAATCGTTGTCATTACCTCTATGCTTCTGTCCAGTCTATTACTGATGTTCTCATGTACTTCTCGTTCTTCATTGCTATTTGCGTATTTCCTACTCTGTCATTTCTGTCATCGGCATTTTTGCCATCCGGTTGGTACTGTTTTACGTATAATTGGTGGGGATGATATAAATACACGAACGGTGTTGCCGTGCAGTTAGATTTGAGGTCTTGATTATATTCCTCACATTATGAAAGTTTCGGGGTGATTATTGTGATTTATTGGTTTCCGCTCTAAGGAAAGGATTGGGTGAGATATTGATACCTGTTGAATTGTGTTTTCTTTCAGTACTCTGTTATTGTATTGTACATTCGTTATGTGTAATCTATTCTGTTATATTGTAGTATAGTTATATTGCTAGATTTCAGTACAGACATTTATTTGTGAGCACACTTTTACTAAAACAATCTCGTCACTACTTCGACGAGGTTAGACAAAGTACTTACTGAGTACATGGGGTCGGTTGTACTCATACTACACTTATGCACCTTGTGTGCAGACTTTTGGAGCGGAGGTGCTGGCGATGTCGGGAGCTGACTCTAAACATGTTCGTGCATTTCGGATATAGCCGCTACTTGTCCTTGGTGGCTTTAGATTTTTATTAGTCTGTTTATGTAGTTTTCAACGTATCGTGTAATTATTTGTATCCGCTTGTCAAATCAAATTCTTAGAAGCTCATGATTTGTACTACTAGTTCTTGGGAAATTTGTAATAGTTCAGATATTTCTTCATTATTTTCCTATAATTTCATTTGGCTTGTTTTGTCTGTCAATTGGCTTACCGAGCGGATCGAATTAGGTGCCATCACGACTAGTGATTTTTGGGTAGTGACAAGTTGGTATCAGAGCCCTAGGTTCATAGGTTCTAAGCGTCATTAGCAAGTGTCTAGTAGATTCTTGCGGATCGGTATGGTGGCGTCCATACCTATCTTCGAGAGGCTACGGGGCATTTAGGATAAGCTTTCCGTCTTTCTTTCCTTATCGTGCGACATTGATTCAGATTGATGCGTAACTCTTTGAATTCCATCCACGCATTCGTATGCGCATGCGAGCGCACAGTATCGTCTGTGTATCGACGACTTATGATCCCATGGATGAGGTGCGAGATCTGATTTCTGTGTGCTGGTGACAGGTCAGTCTGGAGGACTTGAGGCCGAGTTTGGACTGTAGCTTGAGCACGGGGATTTCGGCTATGTGAACACGTGCTTTTGGGCTAAAACGTCAGGGAATTTGTGGTCGACAAGTGGTTGGATGACTAAATGATGAGTATGATGTGACCCCGTGTTATGTTCAAATGACTGGAATGGGAAGAGAGGAGTTTTCTTGATGTGTAAAGGGACTGATGGGTGCTTGGTTTCTGTCCTCATGTGACGTGTAGTTTCGAGTTATGAGTGTGCTGGAAGGTTTTCATGTTGTTTGGTTGCAAGACGAATTTGATTCTCATGCCTTATTGAGGAGTCCAGACTCAGGAAGATTAAGTGATGTCTTAGTAGTTGTGGTTGGGATCTGATATTTACATTGGATGGTGTCGAGGCTCGTGGTATTTCTATGTCATTGCGGATTATGCGTTTCTTTAACAGGAAGACTAAGTGGTGGAGGAAACAGTTTTGGATTTACAGAAGGTCTCTTCAGAGTGGGTGCCTCGGTTGTGGTGCTAAGAGGGAATGCAACGGCTGATGGTCCTTGAGGCGGTGTGGTTCTTATGCTAGGATCTCTTATGGCGAGCTTTGGGGTAAGGATTATGGTGTTCTCGCAGGAGGGGTATCAACTTGAGGGTAATTTGAAAGGAACTCCGAGGAAACAGGGCAATTTGATTGTAAATTGGATCAACACGGTAATGATATGATTGGCTCTTTGGGGTACTTATCATGTGGTGGGTCTCCACAGGTGTTTCGTGTTAATGCCCATGGGTATTGGGAAACTGCGTAGCTTGGTTGAGTTATACGGATTCGGTTCTGATAGTTTGGATATGTGCAAACGGATTCCAAGAAGTTCTCGATGATTTCATGTCACGGTTCCAGGTGAACATCCTAATGGTGTGAGGAACATGTTGCGTATTGGGATTTCCTCCGGGATGAGATCAAATAGAAGGTTTCTGGATGATCAATATTGAGTTTTGCCTGTGCAAGGTCACGGTTCAGTTTTGAAGGAAGGTCATGGATTGTTAGACAACACGGACGGTTTCAGATGTTTAGATGGATGCTATTACTACCTGGTGTCACCTGAGAAGGCTGTGCATTCCAGAAGGTGTTGATACTCAATTCTTCCCTCATATATTTCAAAATATATATATACTTTCAAAATAGTGCATGAGCATCATCAAGTATTTTTTCTAATTTTCCATGATTTTTAAAGATTTTAAATATATTTATTCCCATATTTTATTATATAAATAATCATTAATTGCATCACAAATAATTTTTATGATGATTTTATCATCTAACCTCATCGTTTCTATTCATATTAATCTTTAAATATTTTTGACGCATTTATTATAATTATATTTGCATCTTTAGGCTAAAATTGTACATTTTGCTATAATTGCCCTCATATACTTATGATTACTTTATTTATGTAAAAACTAACTTTTTATGCTTTTATAGTGATAAATAAGTGTTGTTAATAATTTTATGCACAAATAATATTTTTACTATGTTATTTATCATTTTTATAAATTATTTTATTAATTAAATTAGGTATTTAACTAATAGCCCCTAAATTCACTAATTTCGGACAACCCCTTAGCCCAATTACCTAAAACACATACCCTGACCCTTGGCCCAACACTTAAGCCCAATCCATAACCCCCTAACCCAGTCTGGAACCGACCCAACCCCTTTTAAATCATAGTCGTTGATCTCTGAGATAAACGGCTCATATCATTCCCCTCCTTTTAATTAACCTACCTATCCCAAACCCTAACCCTCATTATCCTAGCCCTATCGTCTCTATACTCTCTCAAAGCTTCACCTCTCTCTGTCAAATCCTAGCGCCGCACCCTAAATCTTCTCCTAAATCCCACCTGTAACGACCCGACCGGTCGTTTTATGTTATCGGACCCGTTCCCCTAAATGAAACTTCCCATAGTGGCTTTTCATGATTTATGACTTGCGGGAGCTGGTGGTCCGGGATTCAGAGGTGTTTAGAGTGCTACAGAAACAATTTTTCCTTAAGGTTGGACTTTAAGGCCAAGTTTTGACTTCGGTCAACATTTTGGGTAAACGACCCCGGAATCGAGTTTCGTCGGTTCCGATAGCTTCATGTGATGATTTTGGACCTGGGCGCATGTTCGGAATGGGTTTCTGATGACCCGGGAGCGTTTCGGCGCCCAATATTGAAATAAGAAGTTCCTTAAGTGGTTTTGGACGTATTTTTGTGTTATCGAGGTCCGAATGGAATTCTGAGGCCATGAATAGTTTCGTTATGTCATTTATGACTTGCCTGCAAAATTTGGTGTCATTCCGAGTAATATAGGTCGGTTCGGCGCGTTGTTAGCGAAGTCTAGAAAACTTAAAGTTCCTAAGTTTGGTTCTTGGAGTTTTGAGGTCTGATTTTGAGTTTTAGCGTTGTTTTGGGTGTTCCGAAGGCTCGAGCGAGTCCGTATTATGATTTGGGACTTGTTGGTATATTTGGACGGGGGCTCGGGTGGGCCCAGTGCCTCCAGGACACCACGCGAGGCCAAAACCCAGCTGAAATAGCTGTTGGTGCACCTGTTCTGGTGTGACCGCAGGTGCGGGACCGCTCCTGCGGTCCTAGCCTCGCAGGTACGACCCCCAGTGGTCTGGCTATTTCTCGCAGGTGCGGACAAGTTCCGCAGGAGCGGAGCTGCAGGTGCGGTCTCCACTCCGCAGGTGCGGGCCCAGGCTCCCCAGTCCATTTCCGCAGGTGTGAGCAAAGCGAGACCGCAGTTGCGGTCCTCGAGCCGCAGGTGCGAAAACACTGTTCAGACAGTGTGTTTTTTACATGGGTTTAATTCATTATTTCTCATCTTCTTCTTCTTTAGGGCAATTTCCACCATTTTGAGGGGCAAACGGACTAGTTATTGAAGGTAAGTAAAATCTATTCTAATATTAGCTTCATGCATGGATTACTAGCTTAATTAACTACCTAAATTAGTGAAAAATTAAGAATTGGGTAGTAACCTAGATCTTTCGATAATTTGAGAATTTACCCGTGAATTTGCTATGAAATCAAGTAAAAATCGTATATTAATGATCCTTAGGCTTTGGGTGAGTGTTTCCTTCAAGAATTATTGGAATCCGAGCGTGCGGGCCCGGGGTTGGATTTTGGGAATTCTTCAAGAATGTTGAATTATTGAATAAATAGGATAATTACCCTACTTTGAGCGTGCAATGATATCATTGTACCATATTTGGCTAGTTGCGAGTCCTCGGGTGTAGAGTTCGGAGTTCGGGCGCATCCTTGGTCCGAGGGGTAGATTCGACACGAGGTGAGTCTCCTTTCTAACCTTGTAAGAGGGAATTGTCCCCATAGGTGTTATATATGTTGTGGGTAATTATTTTGGGGGCTACGTGCGTACGAAGTGACGAGAGTCCGTACGTAGCGACTATCATGCTATGCCGGGTAGTTTTAGGGCTCACAAGCATGTTTCTATGTGCCTTATATGTATCTTTAGGTGTTCTTTGAGCTGCCTATTACTTTGAATTGATATGGAAATGTGGAAAGTTGCATTTGAATTCCCAGTTGAATAATCCTTGTTACAAGTATAGCCCCTACTGAGCTTATTGATAACTTTGGTATGTACATGTATATATATGAGAGTCAGCACTCGAGTCGCAGGTATGATTCGCGATCGAGGGAAGCTTTATGATATTCATTATAAGTGTGTCAGCACTCAAATCGCAAGTATGATTCGCGATCGAGGGAAGCTTTATGATATTCAGTATAAGTGTGTCAGCACTCGAATCGTAGGTATGATTCGCGATCGAGGGGAGCTTTATGGTAATTTGGTATAAATGTGTCAGCACCCGAGTCGCAGGTATGATTCGCTAGCGGGGGAAGCTTTACGACTATTCAGTGATTAGATATTCCTTCGACTCCAGCCGGTTGTCTTACCCTTGTGTGCGCTTGGCTATTTGGTACTGTTTCCATTGATATTGACTTGACATATATTTGGGAGAAAAAAGGAAGTGTACATTGTTTCTTATTTTCAGTAGTTTCCTGGATTTCTATATTTGATAAGTATCTGCTGCTTACTGTCTCACATGTCTACTGCATTCCGTTATATCCTGTTTTGCATTATTATTGTTGGACCTTAGTGAGTGTCATGTCAACCTCTCGTCACTACCTCTTCGAGGGTAGGCGGGATACTCACTGGGTAGATATATATTTATGTACTCATGATGAACTTCTGTACTTAATTGTACAGGTTCTAATCCTGGTGCTTTTGGTTATCCGACCGGAGCTTGACGTATATTCTGGACCTGACTCCACTGTGAGCTGCCTCCCTTGGAGATTCTCAGTAGTTGTATGGAGTTATCTTTCTTTCATTTCTGTCTACTTCTCTCAGAAAGCAGTACAATTTGTATAATCTTTTGTATATTCTACTAATTCGCCTGTTGACTTGTGACACTAGTTCCTGGCACGCGCATAGTAGACTCTTTCTTTTGGGACTGTACATATTGGATCATGATCATTTTGGCTGTATTTACTTAAGTTGGTTAATGTTTTCGTTTTTATTTAAATGATCTAAGCTTAAAACTTTGGGAATATGTGGGGTTAGTATGTTAAATAAGGAAAATCTCATTAGTAAATAACTGTGTGCTTGCCTGACTCCGAGGTTGGGCGACATCACAACCTGTGTTGGATTTTGGGTCGTGACACCACCTAATATAGGATTCCATGACTGATCCTTGCCATATATGATCTTTCACTGGTACTGGATCCTTCTATATATTTCTTGCCTAAACATGGAAAGCATATCTTGTGAGAATCGAACCAACGTTGGTTCAAATCCCTAATTTTTCTGTTTATTCGTCTATGTTCATCATTTTCTCTTTCCAAACACGATTATTTTCTGTATCTCATGTTGATTCTTACTTCCCTAAATTAGGGTTTTCAGATCTCTTCAGATCAAACCAAAACTGGTTCGATTTTCTGATTTTAATGTTATTATGACCATGATCGTCCTATATTCTACTGTATAACCAATTTTTGTTATATTTTTTCAATATATGTTTTCCCTAAAATTAAGGTTTACCTATTTGTTTCTAAAAATCCGATTTTACTGATTTTGCATGCTATGGTTTCCTTATTTATGTTGATTTTACAGTATTTCTTTGATCTGTTTGTTTGATTTCTACACTATTCAAACCCCTCCCCCTTTCCCCTTTAGGACATACTCTAACCAATATACTCTCACCAAGATATTTAGGGCTTGGTTTTATATTCTCTCTGCTCTCTTGTTTACTTCTGGTCTTAGCCGGCTAAAATCCAAGGCCAAATATTCTGGACTCTCGACTTTGTGGTATTATTCTGGTTTGCTTGCTTAACTAGTGATTGACTATCCCTTGTCATTTTATTATCTATGTTTTCGTAATATGTGTATTCGATCCAGCAAGTTTTAAATTTTATTCTGAGCATGATTCTACCACTTTTCTGTTTCTATGAGTTCATCTAGTTCTATAATTGATACTGTTAGTTCTGAGATTGGTTATTTTTGAATAATGTATATCTTCTTAAGGTTAACTTAATGTCTTTGACTTGTTGTTTTGCTAGTTTTGAACTTGTCCTGAACTTAGCATCTTTAAAATAATGCTAGTATGTTAATCAGTCCTGAATCTTCACAAATTTGTATTATTATTTAACCTTTCTTTGTCATTCATGTGCCCTGACAACTTGCCTTCTAATGTGTCTTGGATCCATATAAGATTCATGTGATTATCTGATTGTTTGCCTTAACACATTGTCTAAATATTTTCTGTGATTGAATAAAGTTGTCCTAAATGCTAGTATGTATACTTAGTTTAATTAGACTTTTCAGATTCTAACTTATTAAAACTGTGTACTGTGCATGAAAAACTTTGCAAATCTTGCCAATTTGTCTTCCTGATGCAATGCTGCCTATATATTCGGTGTCTTAAACTTTATTATTATGGTTTTATTCTAAAATCAAATGAGTTTAAAGTATGTCCATGCCTCCTTTTATATGTTCCTCAGTGTGAGCACTGCTCGGGGTCCATGGGAGACCCTTGTGAACTCTTACACACTGGGATTTGGTTCCTAACCTCCTTTGAATAATTTCTCAGTATTTGGTTCTCTAGTGTGAGCATTGCCCTGGGTCCTTGAAGCCCTTGGGAACTTTGACACACTAGAGATTTGGGTTCTGTGTGCTATGGGTGAATCATTCACCACTGGTTATTGTGTATCTATGAATATAATCTTTGGAGCTGTTATAGGTTGAATGCCTGGGTTGCCCAGGTGTATTTGGGCCTGTTGTAGACTTTCTGTAATTCATTCATTAACCTGGTCTGTAATAATTTTGTAACAACAATTCTGGGGTATTTAATAAAATTGGGAAGGGTTTTTTCTTTTCATCTGCAAAGTCGGGTAGAAATCGTGTCTATAGGGTCTCTATTTGTGTTGTTGGTTCTGCTTATAAGTTCCATATTATGTTGTTGAAATTTTATAGGTTCTATATTGTGTTTACATGCTAGAAATTCTGCCTATAGGAATAACGCTATGATCTGTTAAAAAATCCGGCCTTTAAGTGTATTAATTTACTCCGTAATTCTGTGTTAGCAAGCATGCCTATAGGATCAATACTTGACTTAATTGTTTTCTGGCCCAATATGTGTAAATTCCTGCTTATACACTGTCTAATGGTAGAAAACATGCCTATATGATTAAAATCAGTTCAATTCTAGAAATCATGCATATAAGGTAAGAAACAGTTCACTTGTAGAAAACATGCCTATATGATTAAAATTAGTTCAGTTCTAGAAATCATGCCTATAGGATTTAAAATTAGTACGCTTGTAGAAATCATGCCTATATGGTTAAAAGCAGTTCGCTTGTAGAAATCATGCCTAGAGGATTAAAAGCAGTTCGCTTGTAGAAATCATGCATATAGTGTTAAAAGCAGTTCAATTACAGAAATCATGCCTATAGGATTCTATTAACTAATTCATAATACGCTTTTTCGATTATCACTGTCAATCACCTAGACAACATGCCTATAAGATTAAATAATAATTCTGGACTTGTGATTGTGATTTACTATTATTCATTACTGCATGAAACGCCCAGATATTTTATTGAATATAAATCGGTAGGCAAATAATAGGTCCTAACACTTGCATTAAGAAACTGCTTCTGTATGTCATTGCTCGCCTGTGCCTCACATAAATATCCTACATATAGGATTCTGCGATTAATAAAACCTGCTAATCAGTTGCGTGCATTTGCTGTTTATATGTGGAGGTCAATATGAGCCCATATCTGTTTTATTTGAAAAGTCCTAACTGTTTTGCTTGTCGCCTAGTATTTTACAATTTTGAGCAACCTAGGCTTAGTCTAGAACCATCTGAAATAGAGGTCCCAATGCCTCCAGGATCATAGGTAACGGACGGGTAGTGAACGCATAGGGCACGCGTTAGAATTGATTAGAGCGCTTTAGATAAAAAATCAAAGATAGTAATCGGGTAGCAGGAGATGATAGTCTGTGCCCGCTGAATAATACGAGTAACACCCCCGTGTTGGAAGAGTTACAAAGTATTATTTATGTTGTACGGGGTGATCGTATAGGCTAAATATTTAGGAGCCCCCCATCCCTATTTAATAGTTTCTTCGCTTTCTTAGACTAATTCACATAAGATAAGTTCGGTCGGGACCCACCATTGTGGACCTCAAGGGGTGCCTAACACCTTCCCCTCAAGGTAATTTGAGCCCTTACCCAATCTCTGGTAATGCAAACTAGTGTAATCTGAGTTATTTGCTATAGGTTCCCTAACGTACCTTAATCCGTTAGGTTGCGACTCTCCAACAACCAATTCCTTTTCCCTTCACTCAAAAAGGATTTGTCAAATGTTGAAACCCGATTTCACGAGAAAAAGGGGGCGCGACAGCATGGCGGCTCTGTTGGAGATATCCTTAGGCTCTTACCATAACGAACTAGTTTTGTGAATTAGTATTTTTCTACAAGCATGTCTTTTTTATTCTATTAATACTTGCACACCCCTTTATATGAATTTATTTGTCTTTCTTCATTCAATTATGCTCACTTAATTGCTTTTTTCTTGTTTTTATTGCTTTTTAGTATGGAAACTAACTCTTCTCCTTGTTTTCTTTCTTAAAATGCCTTTATAATTATTAAATACCGCATTTTTTTCATTCTCATCGTGCAAATATATGACAACGTGTTATTTTCTTTTAATACACGCTCTGCATCATATTCCACTCATGCGCAATTAATACCATAGCGACACTTGATGAGTGTTCGCGCTCTTCCTATATTACCCTTTTTAAATTTGGATAATTGAGGTAAAACTAGTCGATCAGCGGTGCAGTCGACGGTTCCGTGCCTTTCCCTCTCAAGTTGTCCGCTTGGGTGTACCAGTCTAGAATTCTATAGAAACCTTACTCTGATAGAAACTGTACATGCATGATGATCAAATCTAGCCTGGGTTAATATGTTGTCCGCATAATAACTCTTTAAGAAAACCTTGTCCAAAGTCTACCAGGGTTTCCATAATCCCAACGGGCGCAACCACGATATGTGCATTATTTGGAGAAATAAATGTCGATATGCTAATCATTAATGTATAAGTAGTCGAATCCAGAGGGGGAAAGGGTCTAACTTTGTTTATTTTTCAGAAAATGAGGCACGAAGTCCCCAGGTTCGGCATGGTCCAAAATATACCACCATTATTGCTGGATTAGTGGAAAGACCTTTCGCCAAGAGACAAAAATCATGTGAAAAGGGTTCTCGAAAACTTACCTTCCTTATTAGACCTCCAGCCAAATAACATGTTGATCGAGGCTGCTACTATGTTCTGGGACGGAGAAAGGTTGTATTCCGTTTTGAAAATATAGAAATGACTCCTCTTTTGGAGGAAGTAGAAGGCTTCGTTGGACTACCCAGGGACAGTCCCAGTTTATTAGTACTGAAAAATCGCACCCTCAGAGGGTTTCTGAAAATGATGGGTCTGAGAAAGAATGAGGACTTGGCATGCCTAAAGAACTCCTACATACCCTTTGAATTCCTCTATGAATCATACAGACATAGAAAGTCTTATCATATCTTTCATGACGAATTCTCCGTCACTTCCCTGGGTTGGACTCATCGTAGGATTTTCGTATTCATCATCTACTTTCTGGGTATGATAGTGTTTCCAAGCCAAAGGGACAGGATTCACACCAGGTTGGCCATGGTAACCAAAGCTTTAATGGAGGGAATCGATGGACAAACATATACTATTGTTCCCATGATTGTAGCAGAAATATATCGGGCTCTGGATCGTTGCAAGAAAGGGTTCAAACATTTTGAGGGTTGTAACTTGCTGCTGCAGATTTGGTTGTTAGAACATCTCCAAAGAGGCCAATACCGCCAAGAGTTTCCACGAAGACCATGGAATGATCACATAGCTTTCCACCACCCAAAAAGAATGACCTTTATCCTAGACAGGTTTTCCCAACCAGAGAATGCTACATAGTGGGTACAGTCTTTAAGCAATCTGACCGAGGACAAGGTCCATTGGATGTTCGAGTGGTTCTCTACTAGTGAATTCATCATCAGGTCCAGGGATGTTCCACACTTGGTATTTATCGGATTAAGGGGAATATACCCCTATGTTCCTATCAGGGTCATGAGACAAGCTGGTAGAAAACAAGTCATACCATAAGTTTACAAAATGGGTCACTACAAAGCAGACTTTCAAGATTATGCCATCCCATACAAATGTGAAGCTAAGAACATGTGGCATTTGAAAATCATTGTGGAAAAGGATACCATCGAGTCAGATCGATACCACACAGGTCATGTGTACTTCTACCCATCATGGTTGGACGATAGCATAGCGGGAATAGTCGAGCTAGGGGTCGGTCAAGGAAACATGGTCATAGATGAAGCTGCTGAAGCATAGGTGAAGTATAAGAGGCTTCACAAAAGAGTCCTCAAGTCTGAGGCCAGGCATTTGGAACAACACAAGATTGATATGGATTTAATTAGTGAATGGAGGGAAATGGCTACTAGATCAACAGAAAGGTTGGAATTTCTGGAGCAGGGTCTAATGGAGTTAGAGGGAAAGATGAGGAAAAGAGTCATAGACTGCCAGAATGCTGAGGGTAACGAGGGAGGACACCTAGCAAGGGCGTATCTACTACTAGACATGCGCGACCTAGGGAATTTGATCGACGGAGCCAAGAGGGCCAATCCTGGAGAAGGTCCCTCTGGGACCAAATAGATTAGGATTACTTGTTTTTAGAATCGTTTTGGAATTCGAATGTAATAAGGCAAATTCCATTAGTGAATCATTTATTTATTGTCGTTTAGGTTCATCTTATTTATAACATTTATGAAATGAGGCAATTGTCGACATTAAATTTCTCCAAATCTACTTGTCGCTAGGCCTAACTCGGGCACAATGAGGCTCCCAAATTAGGACGCGAATTTATATTTCCGCAATACGTGTTTAAATACTGCAAATACTTGCAAGAATTCTTACTAACTTGGTTACCTTTTTGTTTTTCTTTCTTTTGATTATTCTCATCCCCTAAGGTTGGTTCGCACATACTGACATCATCAACATATCACACCAGATCCAGAGGCCCTCCACCTCCTCCTCATATGAGTGATCCAAGAAGTAAGAGAAAAGCTAAAATGGATGATATGAGTAGTGTCAGGACAAACAACACTACACATGCAGAGAATGTTGAGACTTCAGACGGTCATAGTACTCCGACACAGAATGATTTGGTCTTACGGTTGGAGCAGAAGATACTAGAATTGCAAGTGGAACTTGAGCAAGTCTGCAACTTGGAAGAACTCTCCCTCACCTTAAACGTCCCATACATCAACCAGCAAAACACTCAAAACCCAGTACCTCTTCAAAACACACCAAACCAACGTCCGCAAAATCCTCCCGCACCCCACCAATACGCCACACCTCCTCAAAATCCAAATCCTATACCCATACCGACACCCCCTCAACACTAGCATCTCTCGACTAAATATCCGCAAACCACTTACCATACTCCTCAGAATACCCCATAGCCTATCCCCGATCTACAAAATTCAATTAATGATCACCACTACACTCAAACCCCCGACATTCATCAAAACAATCCCATATACGTGGAAACCCTACCCCACTCCACTCAACCAACTTCATACACACCAGAATCTGCTGAGAAGGACCTGCTCATCAAGAATATGGCAGAGGAGCTCAAAAAGCTCACAAGCCGAGCTCAAAAAGCTTACCCAATGAGAACCTATGCATTCAGCTAGACGTGGAACTGCCGAAGGCTTACAAACCTCCTAAGTTCGAGATGTTTGATGGAACAGGTGACCCAAAGGTACATGTGAGAACATACTGTGACAAGCTCGTAGAGGTTGGGAAGGATGAAAGGATTCACATGAAGTTGTTCATGAGAAGTCTCACTAGGGACACCCTATCTTGGTATATCAGTCAAAATCCCAAGAGGTGGGTTAATTGGGTAAGCATGGAATTAGACTTCATGGATCGATTCAGGTTCAACACAGAAAATACACCGGACGTCTTCTACATACAGAACCTCAAGAAGAAACCAATAGAGATTTTCCGCGAGTATGCTACTCGATGGAGGTCAGAAGCTGCAAAGGTTAGGCCGACATTGGAAGAAGAGCAAATGAGAAAATTCTTCGTCTGGGCCCAGGATCCATAATATTATGAGAGATTAATGGTCATCGAGAATCACAAATTCTCTGACATCATCAAACTTAGGGAAAGGATTAAAGAAGGGATCAAAATCGGAATGGTAACCAATTTTGAAGCATTGCAGGCTACGAACAAAGCATTACAATCAGGGGGTATATCAAAGAAGAAAGAAATAGGAGCGGTAATGGAAGCCCAAGGTCCAAAACCTCCACTCACATACCAAACACCTCCACCTACATATCAACCTTCACCTCCCAGATATCCTCAACCCGCTACCACCTATCACACCTATAACTCCCAGCCAACCTATTATCATTCACCTACAGCTCGTCAAAACTATCAAAAACCCAGAACCAATTTTGATCGTAGACCACCCAGAAAATACTCCCTTATTGCTGAGCCCATCGACCAACTATATGAAAGAATAAAGGCTGCCGGATATATCACCCCTATTCCCGCAGTTGCCATGGAAAACTCCTTCCAGTGGGTCAACCCAAACAAAATATGTGCATACCATTCCGGCATTAAGGGACATACCATCGATGAATGCCGCACTCTAAAAGACAAGATTCAGACACTGATTGATACCAAAGTCATATAGGCGAAGGGAGCCGCACCCAATGTCTGCAACAATCCCCTCCCAGATCATAGGGGTGAAGGAGTAAATGTGATATAAACTGATGAAGAATGGGAAGGTGACGACCCTAAGAAACCTGCAGTCACACTCACTCCTATAGTGGTACAGATACAGTCATCGGTCGAAGTTGAGGTAGCCGCATCAGCTCCGTTTGAAATCGAAGTGACAGCACCTACAACTACACCTACTCCATTTGAAGTATAAGTAACCACACCCTTCACTGTGACAGTGGCATCCACACCGCCCTTCAAATCCAACACCGTACCTTGGGATTATGTTGCCGAAACTAGGATGAAAGGGAAGACAAAAATGGAAGAGTCTAGTGTTGCACAAGGGATGACCAGAACTGGAAGAATCTATACCCCTGAGAATTTGGGAGGAACCAGTAAGGAATCCACTTCCAAACAAACCATAATTGAAACCGGTCTAGATGATCTCTGGAGGAAGGTACAGGCAAGAAAGTACTCTATTGTTGATCATCTAAACAAAAATCCCGCCCAGATATCCACCCTGTCGCTGCTACGAAATTCTGAGGCTCATAGGAATGCTTTGATGAAAGTATTGAATGAAGAATATGTACCGACCAATATCACCAGCAGAGAAATGGCCAATATGGTGGGGCAACTGCTGGAGAGCCACAAGATCACCTTTCACGAAGATGGGTTGCCGCCAAAGGGATTGAGCCACAACAGGGCACTACACATCATAGTGAAATGCGAGGATAAATTCATTGCCAGGGTTTTCATAGACGGAGGATCCAGCCTCAACATCTGTCCATTGACAACTCTAAAAAGATTGGGCAAGGGTTTGCATGAAAGAGCCACGAAGAGCCACGATCGGAGAAACCAATTTATGCTTGCAGATGGGTCCCACTTGGTTCGATGTTAATTTTCAGGTGCTAGACATATTCGCCTCCTATTATTTGCTGTTAGGACGACCTTGGATACATACCGCTGGGGTTGTTGCATCCACTTTGCACCAGGCTGTGAAATTTGAATGGAATCATCAAGAAGTAATCATTCATGGAGATGGGAGCAATCCCATTTATACCAATCAAACTGTTCCAGTCGTGGAAAATAGAAGGAAGTTGGGCGGAGAGGCATATCACCGCATCGAGCACGTCAATGCAATTGAGAAAGATAAATGGTGGAGCAACTAAATAGAAAGCATACTGGCATGGTCTGGGTATGAACCCGACAAAGGACTTGGGAAGAAACTCCAAGGCATTACCAAGCCAATACAGCTGAAACGTCATGGTACAAATTTTGGGCTTGGATATCCGTATACCTGGCAAGAATATGATGATTGGTTTCCGCCATGGTATGGTCCCTATTACCCTTTTGAGCAGTCAGTGCCATATCTGAGTCAATCCTTTCATCAGGCCAATACAATATGGGGATCCGAAGAAGAAGAAGCTTTGGCGGGACTAAGGAGCTTGTTCTTGGAAGACAAAGATATGGATTGCAATGTGATAGTTGAGGAGGAGGAGGATGAGGAAGAAGGCCTTATCATTCAAACAATGGAGAGAGGAGCATTTCTTAGAAACTGGACCGCCACACCATCCAGGGCCAGACGAGTCCCAGGATAGCATGGCTACTAGTGTTATTTGAAAAACAATTCTTTTGAGCATTCTGTTTCAAAAACATCTTTCTTTCAGTATCTTGTTTTGGAAAACATCGTTTGAAGTCATTTAAACGCTACTTTGTTCAAAATTTCAGCATTTTTATCAATAATTTGATATTTTGTTATCATTATCTTTCATATTTTTCCTCTACAACATTACTATTTCTTACCTTGATGAACCAACGACTGTGACATGTAATGAGACAACGCAACATAAGGACAGTGACTTGGAAGAGATAGAAGAAGAAGATGTGATGCCCAAGGAAATTATCAGCGAAATTGAGAATTTTGAGAACAAGACCGAGTCCAACCTGGACGAAACCGAGATAGTCAATTTGGGAGATTCCGAAATCATCAAGGAAACTAATAAAATTTCTATTTTCCCCACAATCATAAATTGGGATAGAATTTTGAGGAGGACCCTCAAAATTTCAAAGCAAGTTCAGCCAACATCATTACATACGAAATAGCCAGAAGTTCATTTAGTTAACTGGGGCAGAATTTTGAGGACGACCCTCAAAATTCTATGGTAAAGAAGGTCGCATGTCTCTAATAATGTCACAGTTACTGGTTCATCTAACTGATTTCTAATTTGCATATTACTATGTCTTTCAAAATTGTACACGCATACTTTTGAAAAGTAACCTTATTTTTTGGCCAAAATCTACCCATGGGAACCTGAACAGGATCCTCGGGCATAGTGGAGCAGAGCAAGAAGACAAAGGCACGAATCAACCTCCCCAGTGAAACTCACAAATTTTCTTTGGATGCAGGGATAGGTCATCACCATAAGCATCGTCATGACAACAGAATTTCTATGCATAAAACACATTTCCAACTAAGAATACTTCGCTCTGTCTCAATTCTTACATAAGGCTAAACCCTGCCTCCTTATTTGCATGAGGCTAAGCATTTCCTTCTCTTTGCATGAGACTAAGCCCTATCTCAACTCTTGCATGAGGCTAAGCCCTGCCTCCTTATTTGCATAAGGCTAAGCACTACCTTCTCTTTGCATGAGACTAAGCCCTATCTAAACTCTTGCATGAGTCTAAGCCTTGCCTCCCTATTCGCATAAGGCTAAGCACTGCCTTCTCTTTGCATGAGACTAAGACCTGTCTCAACTCTTGCATGAGGCTAAACCATGCCTCCCCACTTGCATAAGGCTAAGCATTGCCTTCTCTTTGCATGAGACTAAGCTCTGTCTTAATTCTTGCATAAGGCTAAGCTCTGCCTCCCCACTTGCATAAGGCTAAGAAATTTCCTTCTCTTTGCATGAGACTAAGCTCTGTCTTAATTCTTGCATAAGGTTGACCTTCCTCCCCACTTGCATAAGGCTAAGTATTGCCTTCTCTTTGCATGAGATTAAGCTCTGTCTCAATTCTTGCATAAGGCTATTCTCCGCCTCCCTATTTGCATAAGGCTAACATTGCCTTCTATTTTCATGAGACTAAGCATTTTCTCCCATCACATAAGTGTTTCTCTATTCTAAACCTTGCATTATCCTCTTATCTCGGGGCTAATCTCTTCCACTAAACTCTACACAAGACTAAGCTTTGTTTTGTTATTACCTCTAGCTTCATGTATCTTCACCTAATGGGCTGAAATATCGCCATTTTGGCATCATCCTCATAGCCAGAAGACATCATGCCATGGTCTGAGGATCTCTCAATCATGCACACCATTATTCATGTAACGACCCGACCGGTCATTTTGCGTTATCGGACCTCGTTCCCTTAAATAAAACTTCCCATAGCAGCTTATTATGATTTATGACTTGTGGGGACTGGTGGTTCGGGATTCGGAAGTGTTTAGAGTGCTATAGGAACACTTGGTTCCTTAAGGTTAGCCTTTAAGGCCAAGTTTGACTTCGGTCAATATTTTTAGTAAACGCCCTTGAAATCGAGTTTCCACGGTTCTGATAGCTTCGTATGATGATTTCGGACTTGGGCGCATGTTCGGAATGGATTTTGGATGACCCGGAAGCGTTTCGGCACCCAATATTGAAATAAGAGTTCCTTAGGTTCCTATTGTGGTTGGGGACGTGTTTTTGAGTTATCGCGGCCCAGATGGAATTCTGAGATTGGGGATAGTTCCGTTATGTCATTTATGACTTGCCTGCAAAATTTGATGTCATTCCGAGTAGTATAGGTCGGTTCGGCACGTTGTTAGCGAAGTCAAGAAAACTTAAAGTTCCTAAGTTTGGGTCTAGGGGTTTTGAGGTGTGATTTTGAGTTTTAGCGTTGTTTTGGGTGTTACGAAGGCTTGAGCGAGTCCGTATTATGATATGGGACTTGTTTGTATATTTGGACGGGGGCTTGGGTGGGCCCAGGTGCCTCACGGACACCAAACAAGGCCAAAAACCAGCTAAAATAGCTGCTGGTGCACCTGTTCTGGTCTGACCGAAAATGCGGTTGCCCAGTTGCAGGTGCGGGACCGCTCCTGCGGTCCTAGCCTCGCAGGTGCGACCCCCAGAGGGCAGCCCATTCCATGCAGGTGCGGAGAAAGTTCCGCATGAGTGGAGATGCAGGTGCGGTCTTCTCTCCGCAGGTGCGAGCCCAGGATTCCTCGTCCCCTTCCGCTTTGCTTGCAGGTGTGAGACCGCAGGTGCGGTCCTCGAGCCGCAGGTGGGGAACCACTGTCAGGCATTGTGTATCTTAAATACGGGATTCTTCATTGTTTCTTCATTTCTTCCTCCATTAGATTAATTTGAGAGCTTGGCAAAAAGGCTCAACGACCCAACCACTGAAAGGTAAGTAAATTCTATCCTAAAGTAGGTTAATGCATGCATTCTTAGTAGGATTTAACTACTTAATTAGTGAGAATTAAGGAATTTGGGTAGTAACCTAGGGCCTTCGAGAATTTAGAAAATTTTCCGTCAATTGGCTATGAAATCATACAAAAATCATATATTAATGATCCTTAGGCTTTGGGTGAGTATTTCCTTCGAGAATTTTTGGAATCCAAGCATGCGGGCCCGTGGTTGGATTTTAGGATTCATTCAAGAATGGTGAATTTGACTTAGTAGTAGGAGGATTTCCATACTTTGAGCATAAATTGATAAATTTGTATAACATTTGGCTAGTCCTCGAGTATAGAGTTCGAAATTTCGGGCGCGTTCTTGGTCCGGGGAGTAGATGCGACACGAGGTGAGTCTCTTTTCTAACCTTGTAAGAGGGAACTGTCCCCCTAGGTGCTTTAAATGACTATGTGCTAATGTTTGCGGGGGCTACGTACGCGCAAAGTGATGAGAGTCCGTATGTAGAGACTATTATTGTTATGTCCGGGTAGTTAGGCCTACACCATGCCTTATGTTTTCCTTGAATTGAACTATATGCTAGTGAATTAATGTTACTTGCGGCTTGTTTCCCTGAGATCATGGAATTTAAGAGGATTTTAAGGAATTAATCACGAAGAGTAATTTATAAAGAATAAATATGTGGATTGTGTGTGCATGTGACCGCTTCGCAATTTACATTCCGCGAGCGGAGTGTTATTTCCCCCACTCTCATGAGAGCGGTCCGTACGCCACGGCGAGATTGAAAGATATATATTATGGCTCGGGCCGTTTGACCCTCGGTAGTGCACAACTATGATCATTATGATGGTTCAGGCCGGTTGTCCTTATCCTGTATGCGCATGTTAAATTGTTAAGAATTCTTTATGCATTTTGAGTGGTCAGATATATTTTTAAAGGAAAGAAAAGGATAATGAAGTAGAAATTGTATATTTACTTCCAGTATTTATTTGAGTTACTGTTATTGTAAATGTTTACTGCTTTTATCATCCTTGTATGTCTGTTACTGATATTATATCTTGCTAATAATTTGGTTGGACATTAGTGAGTGTCAAGTCGACCTCTCGTCACTACTTCTTCGACGTTAGGCGGGATACTCACTGGGTACATATTTGTTTATGTACTCATGCTACGCTTCTGTACTTAATTGTACAGGTTCTAAGGCTGGTGCATCTGGTTATCAGACCGGAGCTCGATTCTGATCGTAGTTGAACCTGACTTCACGGTGAGTTGCTTCTCCTGACGATCCTCGGCAGCACCATGGAGTTTTATTTTGCTTATTTCCCATCTATTCCTTTCAGACAGTGGGACTGTATATTATATCTTTTGTATATTCTGTTAGTACGCCCGTTGGACTTGTGACACTAGTTCCTGGCACACACGTAGTGGTTATTTTGATTTGCGGGTCTGTATATACATATTGGCGCACTCCTCTTTACGACTGCTTTTGGTTAAAAATGGCTTACTATCTATTTCAATTAATGTTTTGAACTTTAAAACTTGGCACATGTTGGGATGTTTACTCAAATATGGGAAAATCCTTAGTAATCTGAGTATGGGATTGCCTAACCCCGGTGTTGGGCGCCATCACGACCTGGAGATAGTATTTTGGGTCGTGACAACATGGTATCAGAGCACTAGGTTCACATAGGTCTCACAAGTCATGGGCAAACCTAGTAGAGTCTTGCAGATCAATTTGGAGACGTCTGTACTTATCTTCGGGAGGCTATAGAGTGTTAGGAAAACCTCTCCTTATTTTTCTTCTATCGTGCAGTCAATGGTTTACTAAATCTCATTCTTTTATTCTCTCACAGATGGTGAGGACGCGTGCATGCGATGTTTCAGACCCGGGAGGGGCCGCTACCCCCGTTGTTCGAGGCCGTGACAGAGGCCGGGGGAGGGCGCCGGTCCAAGGTAGGGGACGAGGGCGTCCTCGAGCTATTCCAGTCATACCACCACCAGAGGACCCTACTATAGAGGAGCAGGGTGAGCTGCCCCCAGCGGGTCCTGCTCCAGTGGACTTTCTGACAGCGCCAGGCTTCCAGGAGGTCATGGGCCGTATGATGCGGTTTATGGACACTATGTCCCAGGCCGGTTTATTTCCGACAGATCCTGCCACATCTCAGGTGGGAGGGGGTCCAGACTCCTACCGCCCAGGCTGCAGGTCAGGCAGCAACATTACATCATACCCCGGGTACACTGCCCGTGGGTGGGGTCCAGCCTGTAGCAGCAACACTTGAGCCCAGACCAGCTGCAGACAGCGATCTGCAGAAGTCATTGGATAGATGGACTCGATTTCACCCTCTAATTTTTGGGGGTGAGCGAGGTGAGGATGCCCAGGATTGTTTTGACATGTGCAGGGATAGGCTGCACAATATGAGGATATTAGAGTCCCATGGAGTGGAATTCAGTACCTTCCAGCTAGAGGGCAGAGCTCGCAGATGGTGGCAGTCCTATATTCTCAGCAGGCCAGCATATTTTCCTCCCATCACTTGGGAGCAGTTCACTCAGATGTTTCTAGACAGGTATATCCCACCCTCTGAGAGGGAAGAGCTGCGATATCAGTTTAAGCAGTTGGAGCAGGGATAGATGTCAGAGACAGATTATGAGGCTAGATTCTTAGAGTTGTCTCGCCAGGCACTTATGATATTACCTACTGATGCTGAGAGAGTGCGGAGATTTGTAGCAGGGATGCACTCTGGTATTATAGCCAACATGGCCCGAGTGGTGGAGATGGGGACTCCCTATCAGCTGGTGGTCGAGATAACTCGACGGATTAAGGGCTATCGATCGAGAGGCAGATAGCTGGATCAGCAGGACAAGAGAGCCAGATTCTCCGGGGATTTCAGAGGTGCCCCAGTTAGGGGCAGAGGTCAGTTCAATAGAGGTCAACCCAGTAGGCCTCCATATTCAGCACCCCCACCATCTCCCCGAGGTGTTCCATCGAGGGCTCATTTCAGCACTATGCCAGAGCGTTCCTACCGCTCTCCAGCCATTCAGAGTTCACCCAGTGGTTATTCCAGTTATTCGAGATTCCCCAGTTTCTACTTCAGCGCTATGCCAGAGAGTACACATCGCTCTCCAGCCATTCAGGGTTCCTCTTCGGGGCAGCAGGCTATGATACTCTGAGGTTTCTATGAGTGTGGGGATCCAGGTCATATGAAGAGGCATTGTACCAGACTTCGGGGAAAAGCGGTGCAGCAGGATTATCAGCCTATGGGTCCAGCACCAGCCGTTAGGACACCTAGAGGTAGGGGACAGGTCGGCAGGGGTCGTCCTAGAGGTGGAGGCCAGTCAGGGGGAGGTCAGCCAACTCCTGTTCATTCTAGCGAGGCTCAGTCTTCCGGTGCTCCAGCTAGATTCTATGCTATCCCGACCAGATCAGATGTAGTGGCCTCAGACGCCGTGATCACAGGTGTTATTACAGTATGTGGTAGAGAGGCATCAATATTATTTGATCCAGGATCCACTTATTCCTATGTTTCGGTCTCATTTTCTCATTTTCTGGTTGTCCCTCGTGAGTCCTTGGGTTCTCCTATTTGTGTGTCCACTCCCGTGGGAGACTCTGTGGTTGTAGATCGGATTTGTCGGTCTTGTGTGATTTTATTTTGTGGGTTCGAGACTCGAGCGGATCTCTTATTGCTCGACATGGTTGATTTCGAGATTATTTTAGGCATGTATTGGATATCTTCTTATCATGTCGTGCTAGATTTCCATGCCAAGATAGTTACTTTAGCCATGACAGAGTCGCCTAGGCTGGAGTGGAAAGGTTCCTCAGTTAGTGCAGCCAGCCGGGTTATTTCATTCCTGAAGGCTCGACATATGGTCAATAAGGGTTGTCTGGCCTACCTCGCTTATGTGCGGGACACTACCGCCGAGTCTCCGACAATTGATTCAGTGCCAGTGGTTCGATAGTGTTCTGATGTATTTCCTTCAGACCTTCCAGGCATGCCTCCAGACCGTGATATTGATTTACGCATTGATTTAGCTCCAGGAACCCATCCTATATTTATTCCTCTGTACCGTATGGCTCCGAAGGACTTGAAGGAGCAGCTTGAGGAGTTGTTAGCTAAGGGGTTCATCAGACCAAGTGTATTGCCTTGGGGTGCTCCAGTTCTATTCGTGAAGAAGAAGGATGGGTCCATGCGGATGTGTATTGATTACCGGCAGTTGAACAAGGTTACCATTAAGAATAAGTATCCTTTGCCGCGCATCGATGATTTGTTTGACCAATTGCAGGGTGCTCGTGTGTTTTCTTAGATTGATTTGAGATCGGGGTATCATCAGTTGAGGGTTCGGGCTTTAGATGTTCCGAAGACTGCTTTTCGTACGAGATATGGCCATTATGAGTTCCTGGTGATGTCCTTTGGCTTGACTAATGCCCCAACATCATTCATGGACTTGATGAATCGGGTGTTCAGGCCGTATATTTATTCCTTTGTGATTGTCTTCATTGATGACATTTTAATTTACTCACGTAGCCTGGGGGAGCACGAGCAGCATTCGAGAGTTGTGCTTCAGACTTTGCAAGAACAGAAGCTATATGCTAAGTTCTCCAAGTGTGAGTTCTGGTTGGATTCCGTAGCATTCCTAGGGCATGTTATATCCGGAGAGGGTATCAAGGTTGATCCTTATAAGATCGAGGCAATTCAGAGTTGGTCGTGTCCTACTTCAGCTACAGAGATCAAGAGCTTTTTGGGCCTAGCAGGCTATTACCGCCGATTTGTGGAGGGGTTCTATTCTATTGCATCCCCATAGACTAGATTGACTCAAAATAATGCCCCATTCCGATGGTTTGACGAGTGTGAGGCAAGCTTTCAGAAGCTCAAGACATCATTGACCTCAACACCAGTTCTAGTATTGCCCTCCGGTTCTGGGATGTATACATTATATTGCGACGCTTCACGCATTGGCTTGGGGTGTGTATTGATGCAGGAAGGGATAGACCATTGTAGCTTGCAGCACTTGTTCAAGCAGAGGGATCTTAATTTGAGGCAGTGCAGATGGATTGAGTTGTTGAAGGATTATGATATCACCATTCTTTATCATCTGGGCAAGGCAAATGTGGTAGCAGATTCTTTGAGTAGGAAGGCGGAGAGTATGGGTAGCTTGGCTTATATTGAAGCAGAGGAGAGACCTCTAGCCTTGGACATTCAGTCCTTGGACGTTTAGACCTTTTAGATCCTCGTCGAGTTCTTGCATATGTGGTTGCTCAGTCTTCATTATTGGGGGAGATTAAGGCTCGGCAGTATGATGATCTGTGTTTGGCAGAGCTACAGGATACAGTGGTTCAGAGTAGGGCCAAAGAGGTTATTATTGGCGAGGATAGTGTTGTAAGACTTCAGGGCCGCTTATGTGTTCCTAATGTTGATGGCCTGAGGGAGAGGATTCTAGAGGAGGCACATAGTTCTCGGTATTATGTTCATCCTGGTGCTACAAAGATGTATCTTGATTTGAAGCAGCATTACTGGTGGAGGCGGATGAAGAAGGACATTGTGGAGTATGTGGCTAGGTGTATTAATTACCAACAGGTTAAGTATGAGCACTAGAGGCCTACTTCAGCAGATGCCCATTCCTGAGTGGAAATGGGAGCGCATCATCATGGACTTCGTGGTTGGATTGCCACGGACCTTGCGGAAGGTTGACGCAGTTTGGGTCATTGTGGATAGATTGACCAAATCGGTGCATTTCATTCCAGTGGCTACTACATACCCTTCTGAGAGGTTGGCACAGATCTACATTCGGGAGATAGTCCGGTTGCACGGTGTGTCGGTGTCCATTATATCAGATCGAGGTCCACAGTTCACCTCGCATTTTGGAGAGCATTGTATAGTGAGATAGGCACCCAGATAGATCTCATCACAACATTTCACCCTTAGACTGATGGTCAGTCGGAGCGTACAGTTCAGATATTGGAGGACATGCTCAGGGAATGTATGATTGACTTCGGAGGTCAGTGGTACCAGTTCTTGCCTTTGGCCGAGTTTGCTTACAATAATATTTATCAGTCCAGCATTGAGATGGCACCATTTGAGGCTTTGTATGGTCGGCGTGTCATTCTCCTATCGGGTGGTTTGAGCCTGGCGAGGCTAAGTTATATGGCACGGACCTGGAGAGGGATGCTTTGGAGAGGGTGAAGTTGATTTAGGAGAGGCTCCGCACAGCATAGTCCAGACAGAAGAGTTATGCGGATCTGGTCTTTCATGTATCCATGCTCCGGAGGTACCACGTCGACATCTCTCACGTGGTTGATTTCAGCACTATTCAGTTGGATGAGAGTTTGAGCTACGAGGAGGATCCAGTTGCTATTATTGATAGACAGGATCGCCAGTTGAGGTCCAAGAGAGTTTCTACAGTGAAGGTCTAGTGGAGGGGCCAACCAGTCGAGGAAGCGACCTGGGAGTCCGAGGAGGGCATGCAGAGCAGATATCCGCACTTATTCAGCACTTCAGGTATAATCTAGACCCGTCCGAGGATGAACGTTTGTTTAAGAGGTGGAGAATGTAACGACCCGACCGGTATTTTTGCATTATCAGACCCCGTTCCCCTAAATGAAACTTCCCATAGCGTCTTATTATGATTTATGACTTGCGGGGACTGGTGGTTCGGGATTCGGAAGTGGTTAGAGTGCTATAGGAACACTTGGTTCCTTAAGGTTGGCCTTTAAGGCCAAGTTTGAATTCGGTCAACAATTTTAGTAAACGCCCTAGGAATCGAGTTTTGACGGTTTCGGTAGCTTCGTATGATGATTTCGGACTTGGGCTCATGTTCAAAATGGGTTTGGATGACCCGGGAGAGTTTCGGCGCCCAATATTGAAATAAGAGTTCTTTAGGTTCCTATTGTGGTTTGGGGACGTGTTTTTGAGTTATCAAGGTCCGGACAGAATTTCGAGATCGGGGATAGTTCCGTTATGTCATTTATGACTTGCCTGCAAAATTTGGTGTCATTCCGAGTAGTATAGGTCGGTTCGGCGCGTTGTCAGCGAAGTCAAGAAAACTTAAAGTTCCTAAGTTTGGTTCTAGGGGTTTTGAGGTGTGATTTTATCCTAAAGTTGGTTAATGCATGCATTCTTAGTGGATTTAACTGCTTAATTAGTGAGAATTTAGGAATTTGGGTAGTAACCTAGGGCCTTCGAGAATTTAGAAAATTTCTCGTGAATTGGCTATGAAATCATACAAAAATCGTATATTAATGATCCTTAGGCTATGGGTGAGTATTTCCTTCGAGAATTTTTGGAATCCGAGCATGCAGGCCTGGGGTTGGATATTAGGAACCATTCAAGAATGGTGAATTTGACTTAGTAGTAGGAGGATTTCCATACTTTGAGCATAAATTGATAAATTTGTATAACATTTGGCTAGTTTCGAATCCTCGGGTGTAAAGTCTGAAGTTTTAGGCGCGTTCTTGGTCCGGGGAGTAGATTCGATACGAGGTGAGTCTCCTTTCTAACCATGTAAGAGGGAACTGTCCCCCTAGGTGCTTTAAATGAATATGTGCTAATGTTTGTGGGGGCTACGTACGCGCAAAGTGATGAGAGTCTGTACGTAGAGACTATTATTGTTATGTCCCGGTAGTTAGGCCTACACCATGCCTTATGTTTTCCTTGAATTGAACGATATGCTAGTGAATTAATGTTACTTGCGGATTGTTTCCCTGAGATCATGGAATTTAAGAGGATTTTAAGGAATTGATCTCAAAGAGTAATTTATAAAGAATAAATGTGTGAATTGTGTGTGCATGTGACCGCTTCACAATTTACATTCCGCGAGCGGAGTGTTATTTCCCCCATTCTCATGGGAGCAGGCCGTACGCCACGGCGAGATTGAAAAATATATATTATGGTTCGGGCCGTTCGACCCTCGGCAGTGCACAGATATGATCATTATGATGGCTCAGGCCGGATTTCCTTATCCTGTATGCGCATGTTAAATTGTTAAGAATTCTTTATGGATTTTCAGTGGTCAGATATATTTTTAAAGGAAAGAAAAGGATAATGAAGTTGAAATTGTATATTTACTTCCAGTATTTATTTGAGTTACTATTCTTTTAAATGTTTACTGCTTTTATCATCCTTGTATGTTTGTTACTGATATTATATCTTGCTAATCATTTGGTTGGACCTTAGTGAGTGTCAAGTTGATCTCTCTTCACTACTTCTTCGAGGTTAGGCGGGATACTCACTGGGTACATATTTTTTTATGTACTCATGCTACTCTTCTGTACTTAATTTTACAGGTTCTGAGGCTGGTGCATCTGGTTATCAGACCGGAGCTCGATTCTGATCATAGTTGGACCTGACTTCACCGTGAGCTGCTTCTCCTGGCGATCCTCGGCAGCACCATGGATTTTCTTTTGCTTATTTCCCGTCTATTCCTTTCAGACAATAGGACTGTATATTATATCTTTTGTATATTCTGTTAGTATGCCCGTAGGACTTGTGACACTAGTTCCTGGCACACACGTAGGGGTTATTTTGATTTACGGGTCTGTATATATATATGTTGGCTCACTCCTCTTTACGACTGCTTTTGGTTAAAAATGGCTTACTATCTTTTTCAATTAATGTTTTGAACTTTAAAACTTGGCAAGTGTTGGGATGTTTACTCAAATATGGTAAAAATCCTTAGTAATCTGAGTATGGGCTTGCCTAACCCCGGTGTTGGGCGCCATCACGACCTGAGATAGTATTTTGTGTTGTGACAATTCAAAGGCATCATGGTTCGAAGGCACCATCTTCATGGCCCGAGAATATCATTTCATCGCCTGCGAATCCCTAACCGTACAATTCATGGACCGGGACATCATGGTCTAAGGACGTCATCCTCACCGTCCAAAGACAATCTTCATGGTCCAAAGGAAATTTGCATCTTGTCTAAGTTTTCACAATAATTTATACATACTTGCATGCATTTGTATTTATTTGAGTTTGCAGGTAATCTCAGAAGCAACCGTTCTCCTAATAGGAGAAATCTTCGCTCCGGTTTCCATCCAACGTTCATACCCTTCAAATTGTTTCAAGCGTAACCGATCATCATCCATTACCAATCTCATTTACCCATAACCGTTTCAAACCCCAATTACTCCTTTTTGGAACACCATGTCCGATCTTGCAACAACTCCATTGGATTACTCTATCATTGGATCCAGAACTACACACAGCCTGATTCCTGTAAAACCAGGGATATGTAGGTAGCTCAGAAGCCACAGTGCGGCCTACATCTTTCAAATCACCTTATTTGGTAAAAATCGGTCATCATTTCTTTACCCGACAACTCTTTCATCCTTCCCGGGTAAAGAGGGGTAGCTATTGATACCCAATTTTTCCCTCATATATTTCAAAATACATATATACTTTCAAAATAGTGCATGAGCATCATCAAGTATTTTTTCTAATTTTTCCATGATTTTTAAATCAATTTATTCCCATATTTTACTATATAAATAATCATACTTGCATCACAAAAAAAGTTTATGATGATTTTATCATCTAACCTCATCATTTATATCCATATTAAGCTTTAAATGTTTTTGACGCATTTGTTATAATTATATTTGCATTTTTAGGCTAAAATTGTATATTGCAATAATAGCCCTCATATACTTATGATTACTTTATTTATGCAAAAAAACTTTTTATGCTGTTATAGTGATAAATAAGTGTTTTTAATAATTTTATGCACAAATAATATTTTTACTATTTTATTTATCATTTTTACAAATTATTTTATTAATTAAATTGGGTATTTAACTAATAGCCCCTAAATTCACTAATTTCGGACAACCCCTTAGCCCAATTCCCTAAAAAACCTACCCTGACCCTTGGCCCAACACTTAAACCCAATCCATAACCCCCAAACCCAGTCCGGAACCGGCCCAACCCCTTTTAAATCATAGTCGTTGATCTATATCACTCCCCTCCTTTTAATTAACCTACCTATCCTGAACCCTAACCCTCATTATCCCAGCCCCGCCGTCTCTATACTCTCTCGAACCTTCACCTCTCTCTGTCAAACCCTAGCGCCGCACCCTAAATCTTCTCCTAAATCCTACCTCATATGGGATTCCATGGCTGATTCTTGCCATATATGATCTTTCACTAGTACTGGATCCTTCTCTATATTGCTTGCCTAAACATGGCAAGTATATATTGTGAGAATCGAACCAAAGTTGGTTCAAATCCCTAACTTTTCTGTTTATTTGTCTATGTTCATCATTTGCTCTTTGCAAACACGATTATTTTCTGTATCTCTTGTTGATTCTTACTTCCCTAAATTTACAGTTTTCAGATCTCTTCAAATCGAACCAAAACTGGTTCGATTTTCTGATTTTAAATGTTATTATGACCATGTTCGTCCTATATTCTAATTTATAACCAATTCTTGTCATTTTTTGTCAGTATATGTTTTTCCCTATAATTAGGGTTTACCTATTTGTTTCTAAAAATCCGATTTTATTGATTCTACATGCTATGGTTTCCTTATTTATGTTGATTTTACAGTATTTCTTTGATCTGTTTGTTTGATTTCTACACTATTTAAACCCTTTCCCCTTCCCCTATAGGACATACTCGAATCAATATACTCTCACTAAGAAATTTAGGGCTTGGTTCTATATTCTCTCTGCTCTTGTTTACTTCTGGTCTTGGCCGGCTGAAAGCCAAGGCCAAATATTCTTGACTCTCGACTTTGTAGTAATATTTTGGTTTGCTTTCTTAACTGGTGAGTGACTATCCCTTGTCATTTTATTTTCTATGTTTTCAAAATCCGTGTATTCGATCCAGCACAATTTTATTCGGAGCATGATTCTACCACTTTTCTGTTTCTATGAGTTCATCTAGTTCTATAATTGATACTGTTAGTTCTGAGATTGGTTATCTTTGAATAATGTGAATCTTCTTAAAGGTTAACTTAATGTCTTTGACTTGCTGTTTCGCTAGTTATGAACTTGTACTGAACGTAGCATCTTTAAAATAATGCTAGTATGTTAAATGGTCCTGAATCTTCACAAATTTGTACGGTTATTTAACCTTTCTCTGTCATTCATGTGCCTGACAACTTTCCTTCTAATATGTCTTGCATCCATATTGGATTCATGTGATTATCTGACTGTTTACTTTAACACATTGTCTAAATATTTTCTATGATTGAATAAGGTTGTCGTAAATGCTAGTATGTATACTTAGTCTAATTAGACTTTTCAGATCTAACTTATTAAAACTGTGTACTTTGCATGAACAACTTTGCAAATCTTGCAAATTTGTCTCCCTAATGCAATGCTGCCTATATATATATATATATATATATATATATATTGTGTGTGTCTTAAACTTTATTATGATGGCTTTCTTCTAAAATTAAATATGTTTTAAGTCTTTCCATGCCTCTTTTTATATGTTGCTACTTTTAAACTCCTATTCCTAGGTCCTTAAGTTCTATCCCTAACCTCCTCAGTGTGAGCACTGCTCGGGGTCCATAGAAGACCCTTGTGAACTCTGACACACTAGGGTTTGGTTCCTAACCTCTTTTGAATAATTTTTGAGTATTTGGTTCTTTAGTGTGAGCATTGACCTGGGTCCTTGAAGCCCTTGGGAACTTTGACACACTAGAGATTTGGGTTCTGTGTGCTACGGGTGAATCATTCACCACTGGTTATTGTGTATCCATGAATATAAGCCTTGGAGTTGTTATAGGTTGAAGTCCTGGGTTGCCCAGATGTATTTGGGCATGTTGTAGGCTCTCTATAGTTTATTCTGTAATTCATTCATTAACCTGGTCTGTAATAATTTTGTAACAACAATTCTGGGGTATTTAGTAAAATTGGGAAGGGTTTCTATTTTCATCTGCATAGGTGGGTAGAAATCCTGCCAATAGGGTCTCTATTTGTGTTGTTGGTTCTGCTTATAAGTTCCATATTATGTTGTTAAAATTTTATAGGTTCTATATTGTGTTTACATGCTAGAAATCCTACCTATAGGAATAACACTATGATCTGTTAAAAACTTCGGCCTTTAAGTGTATCAATTTTCTCAGTAATTATGTGTTAGCAACCATGCCTATAGGATCAATACTTGGCTTAATTGTTTTCTGGCCCAATATGTGTAAATTCCTGCTTATACACTGTCTAATGGTAGAAAAAATGCCTATAGGATTAAAATCAGTTCAATTCTAGAAATCATGCCTATAAGGTAAGAAACAGTTCACTTGTAGAAAACATGCTTATAGGATTAAAATCAGTTCAATTCTAGAAATCATGCCTATAGGATTTAAAATCAGTACGCTTGTAGAAATCATGCCTATAGTTTTAAAAGCAGTTCTCTTGTAGAAATCATGCCTGTAGGGTTAAAAGCAGTTCGCTTGTAGAAATCATGACTATAGTGTTAAAAGCAATTCAATTATAGAAATCATGCTTATAGGATTCTATTAGCTAATTCTGAATACGCTTCTTCGATTATCATTGTCAATCACCTAGACAATATGCCTATAGGATTAAATAATAATTCTGGACTTGTGATTGTGATTTATTATTCATTACTGCATGAAACGCCCAGATATTGTATTGAATATAAATCGGTAGGCAAATAATAGGTCCTAACACTTGCATTAGGAAACTGCTTATGTATGTCATTGCTCGCCTGTTCCTCACATAAATATCTTGCCTATAGGATTTTGCTATTAATAAAACCTGCTAATCAGTTGCGTGCATTTGCTGTTTATATGTGGAGGTCAATTTGAGCCCATATCTTTTATATTTGAAAAGTCCTAACTGTTTTGCTTGTCGCCTAGTATTTTACAATTTTGAGCAACCTAGGCTTAGTCTAGAACCATCCGAAATAGAGGTCCCAATGCCTCCAGGATCATAGGTAAGGGATGGGTAGTGCACGCATAGGGCACGAGTTAGAATTTATTAGAGCGCTTTAGGTAAAAACTTAAAGATAGTAATCGGGTAGCAGGAGATGATAGTCTGTGCCCGCTGAATAATACGAGTAACACCCTCGACTTGGGAGATTTACGAAGTATTATTTATGTTGCACGGGGTGATCCTATAGGCTAAAAAATTTAGGACCCCACATCCCTATTGAATAGTTTCTTCACTTTCTTAGACTAATTCACATAATATAAGTTCGGTCGGGACCCGCCGTTGTGGACCTCAAGGGGTTCCTAACACCTTCCTCTCAAGGTAATTTGAGCCCTTACCCGATCTCTGGTAATGCAAACTGGTATAATCTGAGTTATCTGCTATAGGTTCCCTAACGCACCTTAATCCGTTAGGTGGTGACTCTCCAACAACCAATACCTTTTCCCTTCACTCAAAAAGAAGTTGTCAAATGTCGAAATACGATTTCGCGAGAAAAAAAAGGGGGCGCGACAGAAGGCGCATTGTGTTTTGACTTACAGATGCATCCTTGATATTGCGGTGCTCGCCTGGTTGGTCGACCGCTGAGATTTAGATTTGGTTGTGTGGAATGAAATAATTATGGGAGTATTCCTCATGGGATGATCATTTTCGTGAGATATGTTAAGTATTTGGCAGTGGAGTTGGGATCAGGTAGGGTGATCTGTGTGTTCTATGGATTTGGAGACTGGTAGTTCTCAGATACGAATTGTTTTGTGGTTGCGGACTGTGAAATATGACCAAAGCTAGCCGGATGATAGTGTGATTCATGGTCATATCGTTATGGACTTTTAGAGGGCTATTTGTCAGTTTGGGGATGACCGGAGTATATTGGGGGCCCATTGGTAGGCCCAATAAGGATTGTATTCTATATCATATCGGATTTGCTTGCTCCTGCGCAACTGTTACCACAGGTATATCGTCGGGCGAAATAGATGCTATTCGCGCCCTGGTTTGTATTATGTGTTCCTCTCTTATGCTATGACGATTTGTGAGGGTTACATGATTCTTCGCATGCATATTGTGATTCAGTTTAGGCCTCATGGCATTATGGGCGGGATGGCCTTCGTGATGTTGATTTGCTTATTGCACCACAGTTGTGCTTGTCCTTCTCAGTATTGTTTGTTCCAAATAATTTTCCCTGATGTTATATTTGTGCACTCTGAGGTGCTTGGTATTGACGCACCTATGATCAGTGAGCCCGATTACTATAGCTCAATGGGTACCCTATGTGGATTGAGATGATGGGATCATATTGTGTCACACCTCTTTTTTCCCGAGGGGATAGGGATTTTTTCCAATTTAAGTGACATTAATCGAAATAGGATTATTTATTTAGTGAAATTCACCACTTGTGATAATTTATGGTGTCCCAAGTCTCCAGTTTATTTTAAATCCAAAATCGAGGAAGTTTGACTCTGTTAAAAGTCTGCGAAAACCAAAAGATCAGGTAAGGAATTTTGTTAATCCGGGAGAAGGTGTGAGGCACTCCCGAGTTCCGTGGTTTTAGCACGGTCGCTCAACTATTAATAATTGGCCTAATTATCTGATTTACTTATATGTTTTAAATATATTGTGCATTTTTTACTTTTTAGCCGCTTTTAGTATTTATGGAATTCATTTGAACAAGTCGCGATGTTGCGCACTCGTTTGTTTTTGTACACATTGAAAACGCCGACATATGAAATGCACCCGCTACGATGCTCATTAATTATTTTTCTGTGTTTAGTATTATTGCAAGGCCTTGTACTTCTTCATAAATTATACTGCCTCTTTAAAGCGACACTTATACTGATAAACATGAAAAAGTTGCAAGGAAATTGTCATGAGATAAGTAAAACATATTATACTAGAATAGCACTGAATGAATAAATTAACACCAAAAAAAGTTATAAGACACCTAGTAGAACTTAATCAAAAGATACAAAATAAAATCAGCAAAGACATAAATAGAAAATTACCAAACACCAGTTTCTCTGTTGACAAAACAGAGAAATGTATTGACATGAAAACTTTGAAACCTTTCATTATATAAAGATTTTCCAACTGATTTACTAGAAGAAAGCAGTGTTATAGTTGAACACGAACCCGTCGCCCGTAGACCTCAAACGGCAACCTCAACTGCGTACTCGCAAGTTAGATCTCTGACTACTTAAAACTCAAAACATGAGACGAGATGAAAGATCCATTTGTTCTGCTTTTTTAAAAAAGCTGGTTTGTAGCAGTTTTACATAAGAAAATAAATTGACTTTGGAGCTGGGTTTTTACTGTTTGGTGGCGGAAGGAAATATATTTCTTGGAATTGATTTTTTCTGAGAACGGTCTTGAGAGAATGAGAGGATGGTGGCAGAAGCTTTTGGAATTTTTGTGTGAGGCTGCCGTTGCCCCCTTTTTTTTGTTCTGTTTCACATGTCCCTCCCCTTTATCTCTATTCCTCTCGTTGTTCTCCCGATCCGTTTCTATCTCTATCTCTTACTTTGTTTTTTTTCACCTCTATGTGCGGCTATATGTATGTATTTATCTCTCTTGTGTAGGTTTAGAGGGTATGTGGTTGCTGAAGCTTCTCTTCAATGGAGGTGAGTGTTGTTTTTGTGAGGAAAAAGAAGGTCAGTAATGGCTGTCTTGAATTGAGGTCTGCCATTTTTCTTCTTTTTTTCCTCTCTTTTTGTGTGTGTGAGTGGAAGATTATATAGGTGTATGGGCATGTGAGTTTTTTTAGGGAGAGCATGTGAGTTTGTTACAAAAGATAAGGAAGAATCATGCCACATTAAAATGAGTCATTGGTAAAATAAAAATACTAGCTAAATATTTTAAAATCAAGAACATATAATTTTTTTTATGATTTTTAATTTTCTTAAATAAAACCTACTAAAATTAAATAAAGGTAAAAATATGTAGGTTAAACTTACAATTATTTACATACTAAAAAGTGTTAGAAAAAATTCAAACATAGTTAAAAAAATTAGGTGCACACAACTGCCCTTCTTTGCTTGGAAACATGAAGAGTTTTCAAGCAAAGACAAAGTGAGCCATGTTACTAATTTTTGACCAAATCATTATTCAAAAGGGAAAACAAACAAAAAAAAGGGTGCAACCAAGTCCTGGTTTGGACAACCTACATATCCTGGGTTATAAGGGAATCAGGTCGCGTCTAGTTCAAGGAGAATGATGGATCGATGAGTTCGAGAGTCGAGCGAGGTTCCGTCGAGGCTCCGGTCCGCGGTTCCTGTTATTACATCGGAATCAAAATCTAAAAGAACTAAACAAGCCTATCAGCTATGAGTTACAAGATATCTATCTATAAGTGTTCTGAAACTTGATCTTGAGTCTTGAATGGTGTTTCATGCAGACTTTGATTTGAATCTTGATGCTTGCTAGCTGCAGGTGCTAGTTCATTTTTCTACATCCTCTTCTGATGAAAACGAGGGTTGCAGTGCTTGTGACTTCAACCATGTCTTGAGCAGTTGACATCATTCATTTGCTTCTATATTTTGAGTTAACTTCTTTTCTTTTTCTTTTCTGTATTTTGGATTGAGACTTCTTTTGTTCATCTCGAACCCTGTGCCTCGAGGTAAAACCTGCTCAGACACTAAAACAAAACAAACGAACGAAATTTTTCTGCCCCAGTTTTCACTAGGAAAATTTCGTGAGTTATTGTAAAAAAANCCCCCCCCCCCCCCCTTCCCTTTTTTTTTTATGGTGTTCCTTTAACTCGACTAGGAAGTGTGTCTCCTACGGGTGAAACATCAATGACTCAAACTAGGAAGTGCATCTCCTAGGGATGAACTTAAATGGCTCAAACTAGAAAGTGCATCTCCTAGAGGTGAAATCTCAATTTAGGAAATGCGTCTCCTAAAGTATATCCAGAAAGACCCAGACTGGGAAGTGTGTCTCCTAGGGGTGAAACATTTAACCTAAAATTAGGAAGTGCGTCTCCTAAATAAATAGAATCTGAAAAATCCAAACTAGGAAGTGTGTCTCCTATATTTGAGATTGAGCTTGCCGAAAACTATAAACTTAAGCTTGACTAAAGTAAAAATTGGCCCTATTCTCTAGGCGGGACCCCTGATTTCAAGAAAACTAAAGATTGATAACTTAAGAAAACTAAAAATTGACCCTTTTTTTTCAAATCCAGACTTCCCCTTTCTTTATATTATTATCCTAGGAGAAAATTCATCAGACTAGGTTCTTATCTTAGGAGAAACGTTCATCAGACTAAGACGTTTATACTAGGAGAAAGTTCATTAGAATAGGTTTCTTTTTTTTTTCTTGTATCTTAGGAGAAAGATTCATCAAACTAAGATTTTGATCCTAGGAGAAAGTTCATCAGACTAGGTCTTCTATCTTAGGAGAAAGATTCATCAGACTAAGATTTCGATCCTAGGAGAAAGTTCATCAGACTAGGTCTTCTATCTTAGGATAAAGATTCATCAGACTAAGATTTCGATCCTAGGAGAAAGTTCATCAGACTAGGTCTTCTATCTTAGGATAAAGATTCATCAGACTAAGATTTCGGTCCTCGGAGAAAATTCATCAGACTAGGTCCTTTTTTTTGGTATCTTAGGAGAAAGATTCATAAGACTAAGATTTCTATCCTAGGAGAAAGTTCATCAGACTAGGTCCTTTTTAGTTACCTTAGGAGAAAGATTCATCAGACTAAGATTTTGATCCTAGGAGAAAGTTCATCAGACTAGATATCTTTTCTTAGGAGAAATATTCATCAGACTAAGATTTTGATCCTAGGAGAAATATCATCAGACTAGGTCCTTTTTAGTTATCTTAGGAGAAAGATTCATCAGACTAAGATTTCTATCCTAGGAGACAGTTCATCAGACTAGGTTTTCTATCTTAGGAGAAAGATTCATCAGACTAAGATTTCTATCCTAGGAGACAGTTCATCAGACTAGGTTTTCTATCTTAGGAGAAAGATTCATCAGACTAAGATTTCTATCCTAGGAGACAGTTCATCAGACTAGGTTTTCTATCTTAGGAGAAAGATTCATCAGACTAAGATTTCTATCCTAGGAGACAGTTCATCAGACTAGGTTTTCTATCTTAGGAGAAAGATTCATCAGACTAAGATTTCGATCCTAGGAGAAAATTCATCAGACCAGGTCCTTTTTTTTATCTTAGGAGAAAGATTCATCAGACTAAGATTTCTATCCTATGAGAAAATACATCAGACTAGGTCCTTTTTTTCTTTAATTTTATCTTAGGAGAAAGATTCATCAGACTAAGATTTTGATCCTATGAGAAAGTTCATCAGACTAGGTCCCTTATTTTTTGTTATCTTAGAAGAAAGATTCATCAGACTAAGATTTCGATCCTAGGAGAAAATTCATCAGACTAGGTCCCTTATTTTTTGTTATCTTAGAAGAAAGATTCATCAGACTAAGATTTCTATCCTAGGAGAAGTTCATCAGACTAGGTCTTCTATCTTAGGAGAAATATTCATCAGACTACAATTTTGATCCTAGGAGAAAATTCATCAGACTAGGTACTTTTTTTCTTTTATCTTAGGAGAAAGATTCATCAGACTAAGATTTCTATTGGGAGAAAATTTATCAGACTAGGAGTTTTTATCCTAGGAGGAAAAATGTGAAGAGCAATGGAAACATTTTATGCACACTAGCAAGAAAAATAAAGGAAAAGATTTGAGAAACTTCCCTTTGTCGGCTCTTTTTTTTTTTCTTTTTCTTTTTCTTTTTTTTTGCTCCACTTTCCTTGCATTGCTTTGTTCCTGTTTCAAACAAAGAAAATTTTATAAGTTTTGAAAGTGGTGGTCGGTTTGTGGTCTTGATGTCTTTGGCAGCTTGGCTTTGTGATCATCCAACCTTTGGAAGAGCGACTGCATTGGTAGTTGGCTACACTGTTGGGAGACTCTGTTATTTCTTACAAAGGACCTTTACTTTCCGTATCAACCCTGATTGTTTCGCTCAAGTGCCATTTGTGTTTTGTGGCTCAGTCATCCTTATCTCAAAAAAAGAGATTTTTTTTCTTGGACAACCTTTCTGATATCTTAAATGGCTTTTGCTTCTGGAGAAATTTGTCCGTCAGAGAGAATCACAACCGGTAAATGCCTTTTGCACGGTGTACACAATTCATAGTCCTTGTTTGGTACTACAGAGAATCCCTGATTAACCTTGAGGTTATCTTTATTTGCTTTAGCCAAATGGGTTGACAAGAGTCTTTTGGGGAGGAGCCTTTTGTATGAATCCTCAAGTCATGTTGACTGTAACACCTGAGTGTGCTGGCCAAATTTACTTTGTGAAACTGAAAAGCTAGTAGTAGGTTTTGAAATCTTTTCTAGATTTTTTTGACAAGGACTGACTCAGAGTGAAGGACACAATGAAGAAAAGAAACAATCCTAACAAGAAATGCCCCTGTCGGGAAGGATAGAAGGGAGATATTTTTTTTGCTTTTCTCTTTTTTCTGTTTTTTATTTTTATTTTGCGGTAACTAGCCTTAATGATTATGACATGCATTTTGGACTTAACGGCCTGATCTATCAAACTGATCTAACCTTTCCTTTTACCATTTCTATGACCTTTGAATTAGGGCTTATTTATGCCAATTCTTCGCATCAGCTTCACGACTCACTTTAGACTAGTGGTGCCCCGAGGGGTTTTCACCAACAAGTCTCTCTCATTTATTCATATCTGCTTAGCGTCGCCTTACATTGCCCGTAAGGGTTTTCACTAGTAAGATTCACTCATTTTTTTATTTGCCTTTTTTTCTTTTTTTTTTTGAGTGAGAACCATGATCATGTCCTTCATAAACCATTGCTCATTGCAGATTTCCCTTGGCATTCTCAAAACTGATCAGGAGGTCTTGTTTGGAAGGCTTTTGGATATGGTTAGAAAGAAAGGACGGCATGAAGGCTCAAAGTATACTCAATATAATAGGTTTGTAGACTTACACTCTTGGAATCGGCGTAAAATAAAATCATTGCCCCAGTTTCGGATAATAGAGATTTTTTTTGGATTTTTTTTTGAATTCTTATTTGGTTGGACCGAACCGTGTAAGGCTTCCTACGTATCATTTTTTAAAGGAATCAGGTCTAACGTAGTTCAAACGTCTGACCTAACTATATTTTTTCATCTTTCTTTCTGTTTCTTCTTCTTTTTTCGTTTTTCTTTTCAAAACAAGTTGCCCCAGCCTTTATTTTGTGGGGGCATTAACCTTTGACTGTTCTTTCTTATTCTTTTGATTTCACTTGAACTTCCTAAGAGTTTCCCCAGTTTGTACTCTTGGGGCACAAACTTTTTTTTTGACTCTAAACTTGATTCCAAAAGAGGGTGGTCAAAGAAAATAACACGGGCTCAAAAGGGGTAGCGAAGGATATAAAGTGTTTGGATAGCAGAAAAAGGGCCTCCCAGCCTCGAGAATGCCAAACATATAATCTTTTCGCGATCATAGCATTGATGAACATGTCTATCTTCTTGGTGTGTTGTGGTCGAAAGACACTTTCCATCCATTAATGTCAAACTTTTGACCAAGCTCAATTGATTCAATATCCTCAAGCCTGATCTTCACAATGATTTGAAGGTCAATTTTACTCGACCTTAATTCCAAAGTATTTCAATTCTTTATTCATCCTCAAAAGTGTCTTGTTCTCAGTTGTCCAATTCAAGCTTAAATCAATCTTCTAAGATCTGGCCAAAATTTCCGCATGCATGTCCTATCACTAAAACTAGCGGGAAAATAACTAAACATGGAATGACACAAAAGGACAAACTGTATTTCATTGAGTAAACAACAAGAAAAACAACCTAAAATCTGAGTTACAACCCTAAAATAACTCGAACAAATAAAATAGCAACAAAACAGACAGACAAGACTCACACAAAGAGAATAGAGGGATAGAGGGGTTTGACTCAATAAAACAAATAAAATCTGGATCACAACCCTAAAATAAACCAGATAATAGAAAAAACATCAAAACAAGCTACCAAGATTACTTCCTAGTGATGAGGGAATGACTTTTCAACTGCTAAGCTTGACATTTAGCCACAAATTTTCTCATTAGAATCACCATGGCCTTTGCCAATACCAGCTGGCAAGTTCTTGAGAGGATTCTCATACTCCATGTCACCACGTATCATCCCTACAAAGTGTGCATCATCATGTGCAAGTAAAGGATTCTGCGTGATATTCTAGGTGTCACTGTCTTGGATCACAATCAATTTTTCCTAGATCATCCTTTCAATTTCTCTTTCCAAATCCCGACAGCTTTCAAAAAATGTGCCCCTGGGCATTGAAATGATATTCACACCTTTTATAAGGGTAAAAGCTTCTTGCACGTGGGTCCACAGGATTTGGAGGAATAGGTGCAATCATGTCATAATGCTTTAATTTCTCAAACAAGCTTGCATAAGACTCTCCTATTGGTGTAAAATTATCTTTTAACCTTTGTTTCCCTCTATACCCCTGGCTTGGATGCGGGTCATAGGGCACTTGAAAATTCGGTGGAGTTTGATGGAGACTTTGGGGTGCTGGTGCTTGCCTTCTGGGGTGTCTTAATGGCTAGGCAACACATTGAGGTGGAGCAAAAAAGTATTGTGGGTTCTGAGGTGGATGGTAGTGCATAGGGGAATCATCGGAAATCAGACGAGACTGATTTACCTTCGAGATGTTCTCATAGGACCTCTTCTCGACCTTGATGTCATCATGGTTTCTTCATCCTTCTCGTTCATGTCGCTGAAATTACCTTATTCAATTTGAACAGCCTGAGTCGCAGCTTTGAAAGCTGTTTGACTTATAATTCTGCCTGTCGTAAGACCATTCTCAACCATTTCTCCCATTTTGATTGCTTCCAAGAAAAACTTGCCAACTGCGGACATCATGTTTTGAAAATAATCTGGCTCTTGTGCCTGAAGGAAGATAGTGATTAGCTCATGGTCATCCATTGGCGGCTTAACTCTAGACGCTTGCTCTCTCCATTTAATGGCATATTCCCTGAAACTTTCAGTTGGTTTCTTTTTCAAGTTAGAATGGGAATTGCAGTATGGGGCGACGTCGATGTTGTATTGGAACTGTTTGACAAAGGCCTAAGCCATGTCATCCCAAACATACCAGCAAGATGTGTCTTGATCCATAAACCATTCGGAGGCTACTCCCGTCAGGCCTTCCCCAAATTAAGCCATTAGCAATTCTTAATTTCTCCCCGCACCTATTAGTTGATTGCAATACCTTTTCAAGTGAGCTATGGGGTCGCCGTGTCCATCATACTTTTCAAATTTAGGGATCTTGAAACCAAGTGAAAAACGAACATCGGGGAACATACATAGATACTTGAAGGAAATACTCTTCTGACCTGCCAACCCTTGCATGTTTTTCAATTGTTGTTCTAAGCTTTTCAGTATTTGGGTCATTTCATCCTGTACCATCTTTCGGGCACGCTTCTCAATCTTTTCAAGAAGATCAAATAAGTATGAGTGGTACTCAGGAGAGTGGTACTGTTCTTGTTGGGTAGCAAATTGTGACTCATGAGTTTTCTTTTGTACCACTGTTGGTTGTGGGACATTGAAGACAGGCATAACAACATCGGTTTTCTGATTTGTTGTCAATGGCAAACTTTGATAACATGCAACTGGAGTTCCAGTTGTGGTCGTACAGTTGGGATAAAGACTGAACCCAGGTGGATAGAATTGATCAGACAATGAGACCAAAATGGTAGTTGTCGAGATGAGTGTGAATTCTAGGAAACCCTGAACAGAGAAGGGCGGTCCTTGGCCATTTGTCACGACCCAAAATCCATAAGGTCGTGATGGCGCCGGACATCATTGTCAGGCAAGCCAATCATTAATCAATTGAAATAGATTTCCGGTTTTTGCATTTATGAAAAAATTTCCTTGCACTTTATTACATATTAACGAAATAAAAATTTGTTAAGTAAATACATTGGTTTAAATATTACACTTTCACAAGTATATCCCAACACATATCCCAGAACCCGGTGTCACAAGTACATGAGCAATTTCTAAGAATTTTACATTTTCTACAAAGCTTGTCCGAATTACAAGTGGACCAAGAAATTTAAAAATAATGTAATACAGTATGAGGGAGACTCTATCAGTTGCGGATCGCCTCCGGATGATGCAGCTCGCATAAGTCTCCAATCCTCCACATCGCTATGAAAAGTACCTGTGCAATAAAATGCACAACAAGTGTAGCATGAGTACAAAAATAACGTGTACTCAGTAAGTCGCCCGCCTAACCTCAGAGAGGTAGTGACGATAGGTCGAATTAGACACTTGCTAGAGGTCAATTTAGTATATTCAAGTGAGACACTAAGCATGAATGTCATAGACAATTGATTAAAATTCAGGAATAAATAATATCAACTCCTTCCACATGTAACACTTTAAGTCTTCGTCATTTCAGTTGACATTTTAAATCAAAATCCGGGATAAGAAACATTAGACTTATTTCACATTTTACACATAAATTCTCCTTCCTCATATCTGGCCATTAAAACTTCCTTAGGACGATAAACATGTATAAATCACAGTAAATATGCAGTAAATATCATGCGCAAGCAATGCCGAGGGTCGACGGCCCAAACCAATATAAACATAACATGTGCACTACCAAGGGTCGAACGGCCCGAACCATAGATGCATCTATCTGCCCCGCTCGCGAATCGATCATGCGATGCGGTTACACATAAAATACTAAGGTTAGCCTGCTCGCGAATCATACCTGTGACTCAGGTACTCATATGAATATACACAAATACAGGGTCATCCTGCTCGCGAATCATACATGCGACTCAGGCACCCGAAGTTACACATTCCCACACCATAAGTCCCCATTTTATCAAGAAAGTCTTTTTCTCAGGAAAGTGGTAAAATTCTTTTTAAAAGGACATGAAATATAGATCTTAAATCTTTGTTTTGAAACTCATTTGCCAAGTTTAATGATAATTCCGTAATACAACCCTATCAGGTGCAAAATTATCCGCTGAGAAATAAATTCTCTTTCTAGATAATTAAGCAAATGAACTCTAGTCTTCTTCAGATATTCAATTACGATTTTGATTATATTAGCAGTTTAGTATTACAGGCAGGATTATAGGTACAACACGTAAGGCATGCTAGTGGGTCCTAGACTACCCAGACAAGGCATAAAAGTAGCTACGCACGGACTCCCGTCACCTCGTGCGTACGTAGCCCTCGAAGATAATAGCATGTACTTAATTAATTCACCTATGGGGACGTTCCCCCTCAAAAAGTTAGAAAGGAGACTTACCTCGCTCCGAAGTTCCAATACCGGCTTCCAAGCCCTTCCGATGAATCCAAACGGACGCACAACGCCCCAAACCTATCCAAACAACGACAACCCAATAAACTATACTCTAATACTGCAAAAATTCCAAATTATACAATTTTCCAACCCCGCTTAGTGAAATGACCAAAATGTCCTCGGGCCCACTTGCCCGGAATCCGCAATTTCTCAAAGATATATTCTACCCATAGCCTTACCTACTTAATTATACAATTACTCAAATATTCATGCTCAATTCGTGGCTAAAAATCCAAATTACCATTTCTAGGCATTTCCTCAAAAATCCAAATTCTCCTACTAATTTCCATGTCTAATCCATGCATATAATCTTGTATTAAATTCAAAAATGTGAAGAAATTACTTACCTTGCGATCCTTGACGAAATCCTCTCCTTGAAGCTCCTCAAAATCGCCCATGGCATATGAAAATAGATGGAGAAATGACCAAATTCTCGCTTAAAAACAATCTGCCCAGGCCCATTTTCCGCACCTGCGGTCCCCTTGGCGCAGGTGCGCCCAAATCTCCCGCACCTGCGGCCTCCTTGGCTCCAGCCCAAATTATTAACCTGCGGCCAAAGCCTCGCAGGTGTGGTTACACTAGATGACATCAACCTTCAGCTTTCTTCAACTTTAATTATTGATCTGTTAACCACACGGAATCTACCCGAGGCCCCCGGGACCCCGTCCAATTATACCAACCTGCTCCAAAACATAATGCGGACTTGATCGAGGCCTCAAATCACATCAAACAACATCGAAACCACGAATCGCACCCAAATTCCAACTTTATGAACTTAAAAATTTCCAACTTCTATATCCGAAGCCGAAACCTATCAAATCACGTCCGATTGACCCCAAATTTTGCACACAAGTCATATTCGACATTACAGACCTGATCCAACTTCCGGAATCGCATTCTGACCTCGATATCAAAACCTCCACTTCCGGTCGGATTTCTCAAAAACCTTCAAATTTCTATCTTTAGCCAAATGACTTCAAAATGACCTCGGGACTTCCGAATTCACTTCCCATCGCGCTCCCAGCTCTAGAATCACCATACGAAGCTATTCCCATAATCGGAATCCCAAACAGACATTAACAACACTGAAATGCACTTCAAGCCCAAATTTATGAAATTCTTCTCAAATGCTAACTTCCATAATATACGCCGAAACGCTCCCGGGTTATGAAAAACCCGATCCGGACATACGACCAAGTCCAAAATCATCATACGAACCTGCTCGAACCTTCAAATCCTGATTCGGAGGTCGTTTGCTCGAAATTCCGATATTAGTCCATTTCTCCTACTTAAGGCTTCTGAAATGAGAATTTTCTTTCCAATCCAACTCTAAACTTCCTGAAATTCAATTCCGACCACGCCGTCGGATCATAGTACCTGAAATGGAGCTTCTCATGACTTCAAACCGCTGAACGACGCGCTAGAGCTCAAAACGACCGGTTGGGTCGTTACACCATTGGCTCATGCTTGACGCATTTCAGTTATTTTCTGTTTCAGTACTCTATTTTCCTCAACCACAGTAGACTCTTGTTTAACCCTCTAACCCTGAGTCTCATGACCGCTTGTAACAACTTTGATGTCTGTTGTCATTTTGCCCTTGGTTGTGTTGTCATCTTACCACAAACCGACCACCTCAAACTTTATTCACAATTCAAAACAAAAGAGACGTTAGAAAGACTCAGCCGGTCCTTATTATTATCATTCTTTTTTTTCACCCTTCTTTTTTTTTTCTTTTTGAAATCATTCGATCGAACCTGATGTGGGTTGCCTACATATCATGACTCTACATGAATCAGATCTTGCGTAGTTCAGGAAGATCAGGAATAAAGGAAATAAACTAACTCTTTTTTTTGAAGTTTGAATCTTTTCGTTTTTAATTTTTGAAAGAAAGACTTATAAAGAAGAAAGAAAATATTTTTGATTTTGACTTTCTTTTTTTTTCATTCTTTTTTTTTTCCGGTGAATTTCGAAAGAAAAACTTCTAAAGAAGAAAGAAAAATATTTTTGGATTTTTGGATTTTTATGTTAAAATTATGAAAGAAAGACTTCTAAAGAAAATATTTTTTGAATCTTGAATTTTCTTTTCAATTTTCGAAAGAAAAAATTCTAAAGAATAATGAAAATGTTTTTTGAATTTTTAGAAGAAATTAAAAAAAAATATTTTTGGATTTTTTAAAATTGGGGACTCAAAGAGAGAATTTTCTAAAGTATGAAGTAAAAGAAAATATTTTTGAATTTTTGAAAATTGGGGGCCGATACGATGAGGTTTGCCTATGTATCTCACATCCGGTGAGAATCAGACCTGCGTAGTTCTGCCAGCTTTGACGGAACAGGGGAAACATGACTTTTGAAAATACTAGCTTATTTTGTTTCTCTCTTTTTTTTCAAAATTTGAGCAGAGTTTCAGAATTATTCAAATACTTTCCTCCCACTCTTGATTTTTCTTTTTGATTTTCTCTTCTTCTTCTTTTTCATTTTCCTTTTCCTTTTTTCTTTTTTTTTCTTTTTCTTTCCCTATTCTAGAAGCCAGTCAACATGCAAGCTGAAATAAACAGATATGCAAGTAGCACGTAAGATGCATCAGGATGGTCTTTTAAATTGGGTACATGTTACGACCCAAAATCCTAACTTAGGTCGTGATGGCGCCCAACGGCGGGGTCAGGCAATCCAACACTCAATTTACTAAGGGTTCTTTCTTATTAGATTAAATATTTCAACATATACTCAGATTTTAAAACTTAAAAGATAAATTGACAACGATAATTAGCTGGTTTTTAATCAAAGGAGTCGTGAGCCAATATATATACAACCTGTAATCCATAATAACTATCACGTGTGTGCAAGGAAGTAGTGTCACAATTCATACGGGCATACTAACAGAATATACAAAAGATATAATATACAGTCCCACTGTCTGAAGGAAATAGACGGGAAATAAGCAAAAGAAACCCCATGGTGCTGCCGGAGATGCCCAGGAGAAAGCAGCTCACTATGAAGTCAGGTCTGTCTATAATCAAAATCAAGCTCCGGTCCGACAACCAGATGCACCAGCCTCAGAACATGTACAATTAAGTACAGAAGCATAGCATGAGTACATAAATATATATGTACCTAGTGAGTATCCCGCCTAACCTCGAAGAGGTAGTGACGAGAGGTCGACATGACACTCTCTAAGGTCCAACAATATAATTTAACAGAATATGATAAAAACGGTAGGCATGTAGAGGCAGTGAAGCAGCAAATATATATAAGGCACTAAAATCCAAGGAAAGTACTGGAAATGAATGAACAATTACTACTTCACCTTCCTCCAAATATCTGTCAAATCAATGTCCATGAATATGGTAACAAATAAATCATGCGCATACAGGGTAAAGACAACCGGACGGAGTCATAAGATAGTCGTGTCCGTGCACTGCCGAGGGTCGAACAGCCCGAACCATAAGTGCACCTTTCCATAAAGTACTCACATCTATGCACTGTCGAGGATTGAACGGCCCGAACCAAAAGTGCATCTTTTCCATAAAGTAAACTTCTTTATGCACTGCCGAGGATCAAACGGCCCGAATCATAAGTGCATCTTCCAATCTGCCATGGCGTAGGGCCCGTTCCCATAAGAGTGGGGAAAATCACACTCCACTCGCGGAATGTAAATTGCGAAGCGGTCACATGCACACACACTATTCCTTTTTAAATTACTTTTCAGTAAACAATTCCTTACAAATTCTCTCAAATTCCATGATCTCAGGGAAATAAGCTGCATGTAACATTTAATTTATTAAGCATATAGTTCATATCAAGTAAAACAAAAAGCATGATGTGGGCCTAACTACCCGAACATAATAATAATAGCCGCTACGTACGGACTCTCGTCACTTTGTATGTACGTAACCCCCATAATTATCACATATGGCATTTAAATCACCTAGGGGGACAGTTCCCTCTTACAAGGTTAGAAAGGAGACTCACGTCGTGTCGAATCTACTCCCCAGACCAAGAACGCACCCGAAACTCCGAACTCTACACCCAAGGACTCGAAACTAGCCAAAGGTTATACAAATACATCAATTTATGCTCAAAGTATGGAAATTCTCCTACTTATTTAGTAGATTCATCATTCTTGAAGAAATTCCAAAATTAACCCCGGGCCCGCACGCTCGGATTCTGAAAATTCACGAAGGAACCACTCACCCATAACCTAAGGATCGTTAACACATGTTTTTTACTTGATTTCATAGCTAATTGACGGGTAATTCTCTAAATTCCCGAAAGCCCTAGGTTACTACCCAATTCTTGATTTTTTCTAATTAAGAAGGTTAACTTAACTAAGAATTCGTGAATTAAACTAACTTTGGGGTAGAATTTACTTACCTCAAAGTGGTTGGGTCGTGGAGCCCTTTTCCCAAGCTCTCAAAGTGTTTTAATGGAGGAAGGAATGAAGAAACAATGAAGAATCCCGTATTTAGGAAACACACTGCCTGACAGTGGTTCCTCACCTGCAGCTCAAGGACCACACCTGCGGTCTCGCATCTGCGAGCAAAGGCTCCCACCTGCGGAAATGGACGAGGAAGCCTGGGGCCGCACCTGCAGAGAGGAGACCGCACATGCGGCTCCGCTCCTACTGAACTTTGTCCGCACCTGCGAGAAATGGGCTTCCTGCTGGGGGTCGCACCTGCGAGGCTGGGACCGCAGGAGCAGTCCCGCACCTGCGACTGGGAAACCGCACCTGCGGTCACACCAGAACAGGTGCACCAACAGCTATTTCAGGTGGTTTTTGGCCTCGTGTGGTGTCGGGAAGGCACCTGGGCCCACCCGAGCCCGCGTCCAAATATACTAACAAGTCCCAAATCATAATACGGACTCACTCGAGCCTTTGAAACACTCAAAACAACGCTAAAACTCAAAATCACATCCCAAAACCCCTAGAATCATAACTTTTGAACTTCAAGTTCTTAAATTCGATAACAATGCGCCGAACCGACCTATACTACTCGGAATGATACCAAATTTTGTAGGCAATTCATAAATGACATAACGAAACTATTCTCGGTCTCAAAATTCCATTCGGACCTTGATAACATAAAAATACGTCCCAAACCAAAAATAGGAACTCTTATTTCAATATTGGGTGCCGAAACGCTCCCAGGTCATCCGAAACTCATTCCGAACATACGACCAAGTCCAAAATCATCATATGAATCTACTGAAACCGTCAAAACTTGATTCCAAGGTCGTTTACTCAAAATGTTGATCGAAGTCAAATTTGGCCTTAAAGGCCAACATGAAGAAACCAAGTGTTCCAATATTTCTCTAAACACTTCTGAATCCCGGACCACCTGCCCCCACAAGTCATAAATCACAATAAGACGCTATAGGAAGTTTCATTTAGGGGAAGGGGGTCCGATAACTTAAAACGACCGGTCTGGTCATTACAATACACATGTCCTAAACGCACCCAACCCCTATTTTGAGTCCCCAAAGTCAAATGCACATGATGCAAACAAACGTTCCTACTAGGGATTCGGCATGAGGCTGTGTTATTCTAGGTTTAATTTCTGGGTGTATTGTTCTAAACATGGCTTACTCGAGTGGACAACTCGAGCCGGGGAGGGGGAGGGCAACGTACCAGTAACCAAAAGGCCATCCAGCTTTGTAACTGATCCAATCCTCGTTCTAAATTACAGTATGACACTAACAGAAAAGAAGTCACGCCAGCGTGCACTTCCTAGAAGATTTAGAACACTTAGAGAGAAGAAGGGTTTCGCAACAGTTTATATACAGTCCACATATCAAAGTGATAAAAAGCGGCATTTAGCAAATTAGGCTCAAACACGTAAAAAATCAGACAATCATGAAAGTCAATCATAAAAGGTATTCTAAGCTCGAATTCTGAACCCAGAACCAGAGGTTCTGGGTTCTATCCCCTGCAGAGTCGCCAGAGCTGTCACACCTCCTTTTTCCCGAGGGGATAGGGAGTTTTTCCAATTTAAGTGACATTAATCGAAATAGGATTATTTATTTAGTTAGAGTCGCCACTTGGGATAATTTATTAACCTTCTGCGAAAACCAGAAGACCATTTAAGGAAATCTATTAACCTGGGAGAATGTGTGAGGCACTCCCAAGTTCCGTGGTTTTAGCACGGTCGCTCAACTATTAATAATTGGCCTAATTGTATGATTTATTATATGTTTTAAACCTATTGTGCATTTTTTACTTTTTAACCGCTTTTAGTATTTATGGAATTCGTTTGAACAAGTCGCGATGTCGCGCACTTGTTTGTTTTTGTACACATTGTAAATGATGCGACATGAAATGCACGTGCGATTTACAACATGTTAATTTTATTATCATTCGAAGTTATGGTCGGGTCACATGAAATGCACACCCGAATTTGAATTTATGTATCACAATTATGCCACGGGAACCGTACACATAGTCACAGTGATTTATTAATCGCACCTAAAGCAAACTATAATGCTCATTAATTATTTTTCTATGTTCAGGATTATTGCAAGGCCTTTTACTTCTCCATAAATTATACTGCCTCTTTAAAATGAAACTTATACTGATAAACATGACAAAGCTGCAAGGAAATTGTCATGAGATATGTAAAACATATTATACTATAATACCACTAAAATGAATAAATGAACACCAAACAAAGTTATAAAACACCTAGTAGAACTTAATCAAAAGATACAAAATTGACAAAATAAAAGTGAATCAAAAGAAATGCAACAAAGACATAAACATAAAATTATCAAACACCAATTTCTCTGTTGGCAAAACAAAGAAATGTACTGACCTGAAAACTTTGAAACCTTTCATTATATAAAGATTTTCCAACTGATTTACAAGAACAAAGTTGTGTTGTAGTTGAACACGAACCCGTCGCCCGTGGACCTCAAACGGAAACCTCAACTGCGTACTCGCAAGTCAGATCTCTGACTACTTAAAACTCAAAACATGAGACGAGATGAAAGATCCATTTGTTCTGCTTTTTAAAAAAAGCTGGTTCGTAGCAGTTTTAAATAAGAAAATTAATTGACTTTGGAGCTGGGTTTTTACTGTTTGGTGGCGGAAGGAAATATATTTCGTGGAGTTGATTTTTTGTGAGAAAGGGGTTGAGAGAATGAGAGGATGGTGGCAGAAGCTTTTGGAATTTTTGTGTGAGGCTGCTGTTGCCCCCTTTTTTTTTGTTCTGCTTCACCCGTCCCTCCCCTCTATCTCTATTCCTCTCGTTGTTCTCTCTATCCATTTCTAACTCTATCTCTCTCTCTCTATTTTTTTAACCTCTATGTGCGGCTATATGTATGTATCTATGTCTCTTGTATGGGTTTAGAGGGTATGTGGTTGCTGAAGCTTCTCTTCAATGGAGATGAGTGTTGTTTTCGTGAGGAAGAAGAAGGTCAGCAATGGTTGTCTCTTGAATTGGGGTCTGCCCTTTTTCTTCTTTTTTCTCCCTTGTTTGTTTGTGTGAGTGGAAGATTATATAGGTGTAGGTATAGGGATTAATTGGTGGCCAAGAAAAAGAGTGTGTATGGGCATGTGAGATTTTTTAGGAAGAACATGTGAGTTTGTTACAAAAGATAAGGAAGAATCTTGCCACATGGAAATGTCTCATTGGTAAAAATAAAAATACTAGCTAAATATTTTAAAATCAAGAACATATAACTTTTTGTGATTTTTAATTTTCTTAAATAAAACCTATTAAATGAAATAAAGGTAAAAATATGTAGGTTAAACTTACAATTATTTACATACTAAAAAGTGTTAGAAAAAAATTCAAACATAGTAAAAAATTAGGTGCTCACAGCTTGCACGCTGCAAATGTACTGTGATGAAATGTAAGTCCTGATGTTTACTTTGTGTAGTTTTTCTTTCACTTTGTTAAAAAATAGTTCATAATAAAATGCTAAAAATTTTCTGCCTGCTTAACTTGTTTATGTAACGACCCGGCCGGTCGTTTTGAGAATATAAGCTCCTTTCGGTGGCGTAAGGTCTTGAACAGCTTCACATTGTGTATATCAACCTGCGTGCGTGGTGGGATTCAGTTATCGGATGATCCGGAGTCGAATTGGAAGGAAATTTTAGTTTTGGGAGTTTAAGCGGTGAGGTTTGACTTTTGTGTAGATGGTCTCGGAATAAGTTTTGGGTAATGCCAACATCTCCGTATGGTGTTTTTAGACTTAGGCGCGCGTCCGGAATAGGTTTTGGAGGTCTGTAGAATGATTTGAGGTAATTGGCGAAAGTTAGAATTTCGGCGATTTCGGCCGATAGGTAAAATATCGGGCTCGGACTAGTTGTGGGTCCGTAGTGTCATTTATAATCTGTGTGTAAAATATGAGGTCATTCGGACTAGTTTTGACGTGTTTCGGCATCGATTGTAGATTTTGGAAATTTCCTAAGTTCTTAGGCTTGAATCCATGCATAATACTTGATTTTGATGTTATGTGACGTGGTTTGGAGGTTAGACTAAGTTTTAATGAGGTATGAGGACTGGTTGGTATGTTTGGTTGAGGTCCCGAGGGCCTCGGGTGTGTTTCGGATAGGTTTCGGGAAATTTTTCCCCTATTTTGGACTGTTGTTTTCTGGTGTCTGAAGGCCTTCATCGCGATTGCAGTGCTTCTTTCGCGATCGTGATGCATCTCTGCGGATCGCCTCAATTTTCTTCTTCGCGATCGCGTAGCTTTGTATCTTTGATCTCCGCGTTCGCGTGCTTATTTTCGTGTTCGTGATGAGAAACCTGGGGTTCCTAGGCTGCCTTCCTTTTCCTTCTTCGCGTTTGCATGACTCTCCTCGCGTTCATAGAAGACTGCCTACCCCATATACGCGACCGTATAAGCCCTTCCGTGATTGCGTAGCATGTTTTGGACCAGCAACCATTTTCTTCTTCGCGCTTCTTCCATGATCGCAATGCACAAATGCCTGGGAAGACAGAATATAATCCAAAAACGAGGATTAGACCATTTTATTCATATCTTGACTTCTAGAGATCGGTTCTTGGCGATTTTAGGTGGGGCTTTCATGAAATCGATTGGGTAAGTGTTCTTCAACTAGAATTAATTATGTTTCATGATTTTATCTTTATTTTCATCATTTAATTTGTGTTGTGAGTTGAGGAAAATGTTGGTTTTGAAAGAACATTTCTAAAATGAAAAATCGTGAAATGAGGGACCAAATGGTATCGGAATTTGATAAATTTTGTATGGTTGAACTCGTATTGGAATGTGTAATCAGATTTTGTAAAGTTTGTCGGGTTCCGAGGTGCGGGCCTTGGGGTCGATTTTTAGATTTTTGTAAAGATCAAAACTTTACTACCCGGAATAGTTCCTTATAAGTTTCATGTGTGTTTTGAAGTTGTTCTAGTTGGATTTGAGCCGTCTGGAGGTCTTTTTGCCCGAGAAGTCTATTTTTGGGTACCGGGTTGTCGTCTCTGAGGTAAATATCTTGCCTAACCTTGTATGGGGTAATTTTCCCTTAGGATTCGAGTCTTCTATGTTGATTGTATTCCGTGTACGCGAGGTGACGAGTGCGTGCTCGGACTTATTTTTGGAAAATTGGCCCTCTAGGAGTCTTAGGTCCTTATATTCGCTGAGTATGAATTGTTCTTGGCAGGATTAAATTTCCTAATTTCTAGTTTCATCTTTACTTTCCTAAATGTAGGATTTCTTACTTTTGGATTTACTCCTCTTGCTTATTTGACTCCTAATTGACTATCTGAAGAATTTACTCATTTTTACTGTCAAGCTAGGTCCTCTTAACTGCTTATCTCAAATTGTAATTATCTTCATCTCATCCTATAATTTTTTTTGGTCTTAACTGAAGTTATGGTTATTTTCCTACTGCTTGTCCTTAAGTGAAATTGTTGAATATCCTCGCAACTGCTCAACCTTAAAAGAAATTTAGATATTCTATACCTTAGTTTACTTGCCCTTATATGGAGTTAGCAGATTCGTGTGAGTTTTCTTGTTGTTGGACCATGCATTTGGGTGCGACTCTTATACGTTATTTTTCTTCCTTGTTGAGTTGTCTTTATTATGCCTAGTATTCATTGTTGTACTTATCCCTCGTGAACTAGCCTTACTTTCTCTTGTGACCAAAGGTTCTTGAATTGATGTATCTACCGTACCTTGTATTATTTTCAATTGTTGTGGTTGTACTTATTGTGGTGACGCACGGGGTTTCTGCTATGATGTTGTGGTTATTTTGATGCACGAGGTTTCTGCCGTGCGGTTGTTGATATGGGGGTTTGCACGAGGTTTCTGCCGTGCAGTGTTTTCTATTGATATTTTACATGCGGTGTGACAAGGCGGGATATGTATATGTGGGTTTCGCATGTGGCGAGACACGGTGAGAGCATGCTTATGCACGTGTGGTGAAACAAGGCGGGCATATACTTTACTATTGCACACGTGGCGAGACAAGGTGGGCTATATCAGGGATTGTTTGTGATACTTGTGTAGGCCTGGGGGCATTCCTTGTTGTTGATATTGTATACTGGGACACTTACTGTGTGAGTTTATTCGTGTGGAAATTTGTGAGATGACAATGTATGTATTGACCTTTTCTTTCCTTATGCTTATTGGTTGCTGAATCGTGTTAGGACACCTACAAAAGCATACACGTAGTTAAGTACTATTAATGGATTTAGGTATCTTTGTTGTTGTCAAGTATTAGATACTCTTGTTGTACTTATCATATGGGTGGAGATGACCTAATCTGCACATGAGTCGTCTGTGCAGTTAGTACTCGAATGAGGGCACAAGATGCCAAGTGTTAGGGTTCGAATATTGGGACCCGTAAATGGTAATTTGTCCGAGGTTCGGAACCTCGTGGAGATGACTACGAATTTGATGTAGAAGTGGTTGAAGTTGTTGTGTCATACATGTCCGTGTGTATATTTACTTTCCAGATTTGTTTGTGTTCTATTCAATCCTTTGTGTCATTTCATGGTTTCAGCTGATACTTATTGTTTTCCTTCTTTATCGAATTCACTGTATTGTTAGCTATGTTGCATAGCCTTTATGTGTATATCATTTTCCCCTTTATTCCTATATTGATACTTGTTCATTTTATTAGACCAGTGGGTGTCTTGACTAGTCCTCGTCACTACTTCATCGAGGTTAGTCTTGATTCTTACTGGGCACCGTTGTGGTGTGCTCATACTACTCTTCTGCATATTTTTGTGCAGATCCAGGTATTAATCGTTAGTAGCTGTACGGACTCTTGCCGAGGAGACTCAAGGTAAACCTGTCGTCGCGTTCGCAGGCTTCGGAGTCACCTTCCTATTTTGCATTTACACTGTTTTTGCTTACTTCCAAGAAGTTGTAATTAGAAGTCGTAGTAAACTCTATAAAGCTTATGATTTGTACTACCGGGTTTTGGGAATATGCAATGTATAAAGAATTATTTATTTTAGAAGAATATTATATTTTATTATTGTTGTTGTTATTCGATAAATGTTAGGCTTACCTAGTCCTTAAGACTAGGTGCCATCACGATACCCAACGGAGGGAAATTTGGATCGTGACAAGTTGGTATCAGAGCTCTAGGTTCATAGGTGCTACGAGTCATAAGCGAGTTTAGTAGAGTCTTGCGGATCGATACAGAGATGTCTGTGCTTATCTTCGAGAGGCTACGGAACTATTAGGATAACTTCACTTCCTTCATTCCTACCGTGCGAGTTTATGGATTTTGAAGCTTGAAAATTTAAATTTCAATCTCTCACAGATGGTGAGGATGCGAACTACAGATCCTGAGGATGTTACCCTCGGAGCAGATGCCGCCAGGGGCAGAGGTAGAGGCAGAGGCCGAAGAGGGGCACGTGTCGCAGCTAGAGCACCTACTAGAGCAGGAGTCGAGGAGCTGCCAGCAGTTCCAGTTGGGGGCAGGCACCGGAGGCGCCTGTTGTTACACCCGGACTTTAGGAGACCTTGGCACATCTCTGGGATATGATTGGTACCTTGACTCAGGCGAGGTTAATACTAGGTGCACCGGCTACTTCACGGAGCGGAGGAGGAGCTCAGACTCTAATCGCCCACACTCCAGAACAGCGAGATCATGTTGGTCATGTTCCAAGTGTCATGGCAGCACAACCTGGGGTCCTAGTTCCACCCGTGGTTAGGGCAGCAGCATTTGAGGAGGAACAACTTAGACTTGAGAGGTGCAAGGAGTACCACCCTCCCACCTTTAGTGGATTGGCGACAGATAATGCCCAGGGTTTCCTGGAGGAGTGTCACCACATTCCTCATACTATGGGTATTGTGGAGATGAGCAAGGTTGCTTTCGTTACGTTTCAGCTGGGGAGCTGCTTATCAGTAGTGGTGGGCATATGAGTTGGGTAGCCCGGTCGAGTCAGCTTCACTTACATGGGGTCAGTTTTTAGAGATGCATGGCGCGCGGAGTTTGAACAGCTACATCAGGGCACTATGTCAGTATCAGAGTATGCCGTCAAATTCAGTGATTTGGCCAGGCACACACCTGCTTTGGTTGCTACAGTTAAAGAGCGTGTTCGTAAATTCATTGAGGGCCTTAGGCGTGATATTCGATTCAGGATGGCTCGGGAGTTAGAGTCGGATGTTTCATTTCAACAAGTGGTAGGGATTGCTCGTAGAGTTGAGGGCATGCTGGATCATGAGAGAGATGACAGGCAGGACTGTGAGAGAGATGTTAGGCGGGGCTGTGAGAGGGAGGACAGACAAGGTCAGGAGAGAGAGGGCAAAGAGGTGAGGAGGTCTTGTAGGCCAGAGAGATCTGTTGGTCCTTATTATGGAGGCAGGGTACGAGACGGTAGAGGTTTTGTGGGTCAACCAGTTCAATTTGCATTACCGGCTTCGCATGGAGTTTCAGGTACTCATGGGTCTCAGAGTACTCGTACCGCACCGTTTCCACAGCCACCTCAGCAGAGAGGTTGTTTTGAGTGTGGAGATATCAGCCACAGGGTGAGAGATTGTCCAGGCTCTGGGCAGTGGTGTTACAGCAGGGATTCAGGTGAGTAAAGGGCGCCCAAGAAGGGGAGGCTCGTCCTGTTGATGTGTTCCGTATAGTAGGCTGGAGGCCGTTGTGCCAGAACTTATAGTACATGTATGTTTTGATTTGTTACAGAGGGGAACCTTTTGTAATTCATTATAGCTCTGCTGGTCGAGAAGAGTTCCCTCATTTGTTGTTTCGTTTATGAATGAGTTTAATGCTTTGCACTCTATTTTCGTGTTTACTCCTGTTGGGAGATTTTGTGAGTGGTATCCCATGTCTATTATTTGGTTCTATTCATTTCTTAGAGATATGAGACCAGTAGTAAATTCCTGGTGTCCAGTACGGTAGGCTTGATGTGATTCCTAAGTATAGTGGTTACGAGCTATGATTCTTATGCTCTACCGGTGTGGGAGCCAGCACGTATGGTAATTTTGTTGAAAGAAGTGATCTAGTGAAAAGTTCCAGTTGGTGGGAGATATATATCCTATTTGTGATTTAAAGTTGAGGGCTAAACCCTCGTCTTTTCATGTGTTTGAACCGGGCTGTGTACCGTGATAACAGTTATACTAGGTTGAGATCCTTGTGATTTGTTAATGTTCTTTAATTCTTTCCTTGTTATATTGTTTTGTAGGTTAACATTGATAGAGATTTGTGCCTGTCGGGCTTGTTTGATAGTTTCCTTATGTGTTCCTCTCTTCATATTCAGTCATTTTCGTTTTGTGCTCCTTGAGTTTTAGTTTGCGGGATGTGTGTTCGGTGGTGTTAGTTGTGGCTTGGTGATTCGGGTGTCAAGGTATGAGGTCCTCGTGTTCCTTGCATTATTATCAGCGTGATGGAGGTTTGAAACAAAGTTCTATCGGACATGAGGCTAATCGCTAGTGCTGGATTGATTTCAGGAAGCTATTGTGATTAGAAGTGTTATTACGAGCCCATGCGTAGTGTGCTATATTGTGTGGTCGTACCTGGTAGGTGTTGATATGAGTTGATGCAGCTGGTTGAGGCTGATACCGGATATGGATTTAGACTCGGGTCTTTTGGAAATGAGTGAAAGGTGAGAAATTGAGGTGTGAGGCTTATCGGTGGTGATAGGAAGGCTAAATTGCAGTTGTGATGGTGACATAAGACTTACGTAGGTTGGGGTGACGTGAGATCACACGCGGGTGTGTGTTGAAAGTGTGCATTCAGTGATTGGAGGAGTTGGGGTGAATCTTGGCACATTCGAGGACGAACGTTTGTTTTAAGAGGGGGAGAATGTAACGACCCGACCGGTCATTTTGAGAATTTAAGCTCCTTTCGGTGGCGTAAGGTCTTGAACAACTTCACATTGTGTATATCAACCTGTGTGCATGATGGGATTCAATAACCGGATGTGTACCGTGATAACAGTTATACTAGGTTGAGATCCTTGTGATTTTTTCATGTTCTTTAATTATTTCCTTGTTATATTGTTTTGTAGGTTAACATTGATAGAGAGTTGTTCCTTTCGGGCTTGTTTGATAGTTTCCTTATGTGTTCCTCTCTTCATATTCAGTCATTTTCATTCTGTGCTCCTTGAGTTTTAGTTTACGGGATGTGTGCCCGGTGGTGTTAGTTGTGGCTTGATGATTCAGGTGTCAACGTATGAGTTCCTTGTGTTCCTTGCATTATTATCAGCGTGATGGAGGTTTGAAACAAAGTTCTATCGGACATGAGGCTAATCGCTAGTGCTAGATTGATTTCAGGCAGCTATTGTGATTAGAAGTGTTATTACGAGCCCATGCGTGGTGTGCTATATTGTGTGGTCGTACCTGGTAGGTGTTGACATGAGTTGATGCAACTGGTTGAGGCTGATACCGGATATGGATTTAAACTCGGGTCTTTTCGAAATGAGTGGAAGGTGAGAAATTGAGGTGTGAGGCTTATCGGTGGTGATAGTATGGCTAAATTGTAGTTGTGATGGTGCCATCAGACTTACGTAGGTTGGGGTGACGTGGGATCACCCGCGGGTGTGTGTTGGAAGTGTGCATTCAGTGATTGGAGGAGTTGGGGTGAATCTTGGCACATTCGAGGACGAACGTTTATTTTAAGAGGGGGAGAATGTAACGACCCGACCGGTCATTTTGAGAATTTAAGCTCCTTTCGGTGGCGTAAGGTCTTGAACAACTTCACATTGTGTATGTCAACCTGTGTGCATGATGGGATTCAGTTACCGGATGATCCGGAGTCGAATTGGAAAAAAAGTTTCAGTTTTGGGAGTTTAAGCGGTGAGGTTTGACCGGAGGTTTGACTTTTGTGTAAACGGTTTAGGAATACGTTTTGGGCAATGCCAACATCTCCGTATGGTTTTTTTAGACTTAGGTGCGCGTCCGGAATTGGTTTTGAAGGTCCGTAGTGAGATTTGAGGTAATTGGCGAAAGTTAGAATTTCGGCGATTTCGGCCGATAGGTGAAATTTTTATATCGTGCTCGGAATGGAATTTCGAAAGTGGCTGCAGGCCCGTAGTGTCATTTATGACCTGTGTGTAAAATTTGAGGTCATTCGGACTAGTTTGACATGTTTCGGCATCGATTGTAGATTTTGGGAATTTCCTAAGTTCTTAGGCTTGAATCCATACATAATCCTTGATTTTGATGTTATGTGACGTGGTTTGGAGGTTCGACTAAGTTCGAATGAGCTATGAGGACTGGCTAGTAGGTTTGGTTGAGGTCCCAGGGGCCTCGGGTGTGTTTCGGATAAGTTTCGGGACATTTTCCCCTTATTTTGAACTGTTGTTTTCTGGTGTCTGAAGGCCTTCATCGCGATCGTAGTGCTTCTTTCACGATCGTGATGCGTCTCTGCTGATCGCCTCAATTTTCTTCTTCGAGTTCGTGTAAAGGCCCTCGCGATCGCGTAGCTTTGCATCTTTGATCCCCGCGTTCGCATGCTCATTATCGCGTTAGCGATGAGCAACCTGGGCTGCCTTCCTTTTTCTTCTTCCTGTTCGCATGACTCTCCTCGCGATCGCAGAAGAATGCCTACCCCTTATACGTGATCGCATAAGCCCTTCCGTGATCGCGTAGCACGTTTTGGACTAGCAACCATTTTTATCTTCGCGATCGCATTGCTTCTTTCGTGATCGCGATGCACAAATGCCTGGGCAGACAAAATATAATCCAAAAACGAGGGTTAGACCATTTTATTCATATCTTGACTTCTAGAGCTCGATTCTTTGCGATTTTAGGTGGGTTTTTCACGAAATTCGATTGGGTAAGTGTTTTTCTGCTAGAATTAATTATATTCCATGATTTTATATTTATTTTCATCAATTAATTTGTGTTGTGAGTTGAGGAAAATGTTGGTTTTGAAAGAAAAATTCTAAAATGAAAAATCGTGAATTGAGGGACCAAATGGTATCGGAATTTGATAAATATATGGTTGAACTCGTATTGGAATGGGTAATCGGATTTTGTAAAATTTGTCGGGTTCTAAGGTGCGGGCCCGAGGGTCGACTTTTGGGTCGATTTTTAGATTTCTATAAAGATCAAAACTGTATTACCCGGAATAGTTCCTTATAAGTTTCATGTGTGTTTTGAAGTTGTTCTAGTTGGATTTGAGCCGTCCTGAGGTCTTTTCGCCAGAGAAGTCCATTTTTGAGTACCGGGTTGTCGTCTTTGAGGTAAATATCTTGCCTAACCTTGTATGGGGGAATTTTTCCTTAGGATTCGAGTCTTCTATGTTGATTGTAGTCTGTGTACGCGAGGTGACGAGTGCGTGCTCGGACTTATTTGTGGAAAATTGGCCCTCTAGGAGTCTTAGGTCCTTATATTCGCAGAGTATGAATTTTTCTTGGCATGATTGAATTTCCTAATTTCTAGTTTCATCTTTACTTGCCTAAATGTAGGATTTCTTACTTTTGGATTTACTCCTCTTGCCTATTTGACTCCTAATTGACTATCTAAAGAATTTACTCCTTTTACTGTCATGCTAGTTCCTCTTAACTGCTTATCTCAAATTGTAATTATCTTCATCTCATCCTATAATTGTTTTTGTCTTAACTGAAGTTATGATTATTTTCCTCGTGCTTGTCCTTAAGTGAAATTGTTGAATATCCTCTAAACTGCTCAACCTTAAAATGAGTTTAAATATTCTATACCTTAGTTGACTTTCCCTTATATGGAGTTAGCAGATTCGTGTGAGTTTTCTTGTTGTTGGACCATGCATTTGGCTGCGACTCTTATACGTTATTTTTCTTCCTTGTTGAGCTATTCTTATTATGCCTAGTATTCTTTGTTGTACTTATCCCTCGTGAACTAGCCTTGCTTTTTCTTGTGACCAAAGGTTCTTGAATTAATGTATCTACCGTACCTTGTATTATTGTCAATTGTTGTGGTTGTACTTGTTGTGGTGACGCACGGGGTTTCTACCGTGTTGTTGTGGTTACTGTGATGCACGAGGTTTGTGCCGTGCGGTTGTTGATATGGGGGTTTGCACGAGATCTGTCATGCCGTGTTTTCTATTGATATTGCACATGCGGCGTGACAAGGCGGGATATGTATATGTGGGTTTTGCATGTGGCGAGACAAGGTGGGAGCATGCTTATGCACGTGTGGCAAAATAAGGCGGGCATATACTTTACTATTGCACACGTGGCGAGACAAGTGGGCTATGTCAGGGATTGTTTGTGATACTTGTGTTGGCCTGGGGGCATTCCTTGTTGTTGATATTGTATTCTAGGACACTTACTGTGTGAGTTTATTCGTGTGGAAATTTGTGAGATGACAATGTACGTGTTGACCTTTTCTTTCCTTATGCTTATTGTTTGATGAATCGTGTTAGGACACCTGCACAAGCATACACGTAGTTAAGTACTATTAATGGATTTAGGGCTCTTCGTTGTTGTCAAGTATTAGATACTCTTGTTGTACTTACCGTATGGGTGGAGATGACCCAATCGTCACGTGAGTCATCCCTGCAGTTCGTACTCGAATGAGGGCGCAAGATGCCAGGTGTTAGGGTTCGAATATTGGGACCCGTAAATGGCGATTTGTCCAAGGTTTGGAACCTCGTGGAGATGACTATGAATTTGATGTAGAAGTGGTTGAAGTTGTTGAGTCATTACCTGCCCGCGTGTATATTTACTTTCCAGATTTGCTTGTGTTCTATTCAATCCTTTGTGTCATTTCATGGTTTCTGCTGATACTTATTGTTTTCCTTCTTTATCGAATTCACTGTATTGTTAGCTATGTTGCGTAGCCTTTATGTGTATATCATTTTCCTCTTTATTCTTATATTGATACTTGTTCAGTTTATTAGAACGGTGGGTGTCTTGACTAGTCTTCGTCACTACTTCATCGAGGTTAGTCTTGATACTTACAGCGCACCGTTGTGGTGTGCTCATACTACTCTTCTGTATATTTTTTGTGCAGATCCAGGTATTGATCGTTAGTAGATGTGCGGACTCTTGCCGAGGAGACTCAAGGTAAACCTGTCGTCGCGTTCGTAGGCTTTGTAGTCACCTTCTTATTTTGCATTTACACTGTTTTTTCTTACTTCCAAGCAGTTGTAATTAGAAGTCATAGTAAACTCTATAAAGCTTATGACTTGTACTATCGAGTTTTGGGAATATGCAATGTATAAAAAATTATTTATTTTAGAAGAATATTAGATTTTATTATTATTGTTGTTATTCCATGAATATTAGGCTTACCAAGTCCTTAACACTAGGTGCCATCACGATACCCAACGGAGGAAAATTTGGCTCGTGACAGCTTAGTAGTCTTCCTATTTTGCTCACCTGCTGTTATTTGTCTGGTCTAAATTGCTACTTGTTGGTGTTCGGGACCGTGTTGTCTGGGGGATCCGTGTGATTGCTGTTGATGTCTGTCGGTGGGGTTGTTTATATTGACTAAGATGAGGTTTCTAGACTTGAGATTTGCACTATCTTATTGGGATGAGGGAGGTTTGGAAGAATAATGCTATATTTTGCTGAAAAGATTTGGGGAATGGCCCTGGTCGGACGAGTGAGTTTCTTGGATTATTGATCAGATAAGTGGTTAAGAGGTTGTGTGTGTTTCTTTCATCATCGGCAGGGTATGAAGGTTTTGAACTAGGCTCTAATCGATATGATGTTTTCTACTAGCACCGAGTTTGTTTTGGGCAGTAATGATGGTATACAGTTCCTGCTGTGAGTGTCTGAGTAATGTGGCGTATTTTGTGATTTCATCTTGGCCTTATGGTTACAACCGAATGCAGCTGTTCAGGTTTATATAGTGTTTAGATGTGAAATGCGGGGCTTGTAACGAATTTTGGATGTTGGGGGTTTGGGTTTTAAGGTTAATGACCAAAGTTGAAGTAAGGATCTTTAGTTATGTTGCGTTGGCAGGCTTATGAGAAGCAGTGTAACATGGGGATCATCCCCAGGTATATGCATAGTAAGGTTACGATGTGGTTGATAGCTTTGGAATGACTCTTAGCATGTTCGAGGAAGAATCTGTGTTTAAGTGGTGGAGGATGTAACGACCCCACTGGTCGTTTTGAGCATTTTCACATTTCTCGGTAGTTTAAAGACTCTAGTATCTCCGCATGATGTATTATGATTCGCGTAAGTCGTTGGTGTTAGTTTTCAAGTTATTCGGAATTGATTTGAAAGAATGAACCTCAAGATTTAAGCTTTGAGTTGGAAGAGTTGACCAAGTTTGACCTTTTAGTATTGGATCTCGGAATGGAATTTTGTGGGTTCCGTTAGCTCAATTGAGTGATTCTGGTATTAGGAGCGCGTCCAGATTGAAAATTGGAGGTCTGTAGTCGAATTTGTCTTGAAATGGTCGAAGTTAGATTTTTGGGAAGTTTGATCAGGAGTGGACTTTTTAAAATCGGGGTCGGATTCCGATTCTGGAAGTTGGAATAGGTCTGTAATGTCTAATGTGATGTGGGTGCAAAATTTGAGGTCAATCGGATGTGTTTTGATAGGTTTCGGCATTGGTTGTAGAAGTTGAAGTTCCAAAGTTCATTGATTTTGACTTGAGGTGTGATTCATTGTTTCGAGGTTGTTATGCATGATTTGAAGCTCCGAGTAGGTTTGTTTTGTCATGTAGTACTTGTCTGCAAGATTTGGCGCCATTTGGATATGATTTGATATGGTTCGGACGTTTGGTTGCGATTCTAAGAGTTCTTGATGTTTCCTTTGATCTCCATGCGTTTTGGCATCCGATTCATGATTTTAGAGTTTATTTTGATGTTTTGATCGCTCAAGAGATTTCGTGTTATGTTTTTAGACTTGTGTGGGTATTTGGTTTGGAGCCTCGGGGGCTTGGGTGAGTTTCAGATTGGTTTCAAATTGTTTTTGTTCAAAGTTTGAGTTCAAGTTCTGGTGTCATAGCATTTGCGATGTATTTGTCACAAATGCGGCAGTCGCAATTGCGAAGCAGCCACCGCATTTGCGAAAAGTGGGTTGCTGCGGAAGATTCGCATTTACGAAGAAACCCATCGCATTTGCGATGTGGGGTTGTCCGCATTTTCGAGGGACCCTGCTGCTTTTGTGAAGAATTGGACTTCGTATTTGCGAAGTATTATGTCGCAAATGCGACCTTGAAAGGAAGGCTTCCCCTCGCAAATGCAAACCCCCTGTCGCAAATGCGACATCTACAAATTGTTAAGTGCTGAGAATTCTGAGACTTAGCTTCATTTTGATATATTTTGAACCCTAGTTTCGATGGAAGACAATTTTGTGAAGGGATTATCATACCAAATCATTGGGTAAGTGCCTCTAATCAATTCTCAACTATATTTCATGATTTTACACAAGAATTAACATCAAATTCATAAGAAATCTAGGGGAAAATTTGGAAATTTTGTCAAAACTTTGAAAAATAGAAATTTGGGATTTGAGAGTCGAATAAGACTCGGATTTGGAAACAAAATTCCTATTTGGACTCGTGAGGCTATTAGTAGTCAAGACCTACCCTTGGATCCGGATTTTGACCGGACGGGCCCGAGAGTTGACTTTTGTTGACTTTTTAGAAATTGAATAAAAATCACACCTTTATTAAAATTATTTTCCCTTGCATTGTGTGATGTATTTAAGTCGTCTTTGGCTAGATTGAGCCGAGCGGAGGTGGATCTTGTAAAGGAAAATCTAAATTGAGTACTGAATTAGCCAAATTGAGATAAGTGTCTTGCCTAGATTTTTTGAGGGAATTCTCCCTACTATTTGACATTGTTTGCTACATGTGGGGTGATACATATATGAGGTGGCGAGCATATATGCATGTGCCAGAGTTAACCATTCTCGAGGGTAAATTATGTTATATATTGTGTCTTGTACATTCACTTGATCTTCTTGTTTCATGTCTTACTTGATTCCTAGATACTAAGAATATAGTATTACATGTTGGAAACTAAGACTTAGTTCATTAGGACTTGATCAAATTTGAAGGAAATTCTGAAAGATTATATTGATGTGTTTAACTCGATTATCACTATTGTACTCATTAATACCTTTCTATGGCCGATGTTATTGAGATACTAGATTCTATACTTGTGTTGTGGGTCATTCGTGAGATTTGTGGAAATACTTGAATAATAAGATTGTTGCGGGGTTACTGAACTATTGTTGGCTTGGAAAGTTGTGGTTGAGATTCATTTGGATTATCCGTTTGAACACTCTCCTTGATGTTATTATGTTCCTTGCCTTGTTGTCATTGTTATACACACGTGTGGTAAGGAAGAGAGTAAAGCACCAAGGGTGATGCTGTGCCATTGTATATACATTATCATGTGAGGAGAGTGTAAATCACGAAGGGTGATGTCGTGCCATATTATTAAGAGTAAAAGCAGAAGGGTGATGTCGTGCCATATCATTGTCAGTAAAAGCACGAAGGTTGATGTCGTGGCATGTTATGTGAGTAGAAGCACGAAGGGTGATGCCGTGTCATTACATTTATATTATTACGCTTTCATGTTATGGTGAGTTCATGGCATGAAGGGTGTTTCCATGCAAGTGAGGGCGAGAGACATGCATTATGTTGTGATATCCTTTTCTTGCATATATCCTCATGTCTTTACCTTGAATTTTTATTGTCGTGTTCATGATTCTTATGTGATTTGTCGTTACTGTTCTGTCTTTATCCTCTATCACAAGTGTTGTCGTGCTACCATGCCTTCTATTTGCTTAACTTGCCAATATCATGCCTACTTCCTGTTGTTATTATTGCATCCATGTCATCTGTTTTGTTGCACTTAAGTACAGGTCTTCTTCCATGTTAGTCGTTCATGTATCTACTTGTTAATTTATAAAGATCATGTGTTCGCTTCCTTATTTGTCATATCTATCTTCATGCCTTCACCATGCTAGTTAGTTGTGTGAACACCCAATTTTTGCCCTACAAGGAAATTACTCCTAAAATAATCAAAAATAGTTTTAATAAATTTTAGGAACTTTTCTTTATTTAGTTGCATTCCATACATGTTTAGTAATTCTAAAATCATAAAATAAAATAAAAATGNATGGATAGTTGATTGATTTTTACAAAGAGTGGTATCAAAATTGGAGTTTTAAACTAAGTGGCTAATTTGAAAAGAAGAGATTTAGTTGATTCTTGAATTGGATTAACCTTGCAAAGGAAAATAGGCCTGCTTTGTTGAAGCTCAGAATTCCTACACACCCAAGCCCACACCTGAATCGGCCCAGCACCCTCTTCAGATGCCTAAGCGACGTGGTTTCGCCATTTCCCCTCACCTATTAAAAATAAAGCTAAGACCTAATCTAGAGGGCGATGAACCCAGCGCCTTTTCGCCCCTGCTTCTTCCTCACTTCTCATCCCTAATACACAGATCAGATCCTCCCCTCCCATAGAGAAACGGCGCTCCATCCTCTTCATCTTCAACAACAACAAAAAAAAGGAAAAGCTCCCCTCCCGGACGAGAACAGCAGCGGCGCAACAGAGACCCCCACCTCTTGGGCACACACAAAAAAAATGGTCGATTTCCCAAGAGAGATGAGCAACGCGTCTCCCTGCCCTCTCTGCTTTCATCTTCTCCATTCGTTACCATGAAAGATGGCTAAGACCAGTCGTGAAACCTCCATTTCTAGCGAGCTTTGCCGAAAACCGGCGAAAACTAACCAGAGTTAGTTGCTGCTCCTTCTCCTGCTTTTGAACACACGAAATCGGAGTTCTCTCTCCATTCTGAGGCAGCCACGGCTCATTTACCTTCTCCACTTTGAAACTCCATAAAAATTAGCAAAAAGAGAGCTTCCTTCAAAACACCACCCCCAAAACAAGCCAAAGGCCTACTGAAATCAGCTAGAAAATGCATCCAAATTCAGCTCTAAAACCATTTCAAAGCTCCTCCTAAAATCAGTTAAAAAACCACAGCAAAACTGCCAATGTACTAGCTTTTTAAAAACGAGCAAAATGCTGATTTCATTTTTTATTTTTGTTGAGTTGGAGGAGGTCGAAGTTTGAGTTTGTGTTCGAGTCTTCATCTGGTATAGCTGTCCAAAATTAGTCGCTGCGTATTTTCTTGGATTCTCAAGCTCTGTGGGTATAAGAATTTGATGTTTGTAGTTGTCCTTGCGCGCCGAGTTTTCGGATCCTTCAATTTGCATTTGTTTGGCTTTTATTTATCATTCTGCCTTTC
>ML354635.1:0-29355 GCA_005239505.1 Nicotiana paniculata | reverse complement strand
TCCCACCATTTCCCAATTCACACTCTTAGACTTTTAAGCCCAATGCTTAAAGTCCAACAAGTGTTTGATAAAATGCCCAAATGAGTTCATGATTACTAATTCTAAGTTTAAACATGTCATCTTGTAAATTAGATGGAAGGCGATAGAAGGTCCGGTGGTTTGAGAATAGATATTAAAGGGAAATTCCGACTCGAGGTATGTATGGCTAACTTTAATCTTTGTAGAGTCACCTTGTTGGTGTCAGATCATTTGGTATGAGTTTCTTGCCTGAGAATATGTGAATTGATTGTTCTAATGTGTTGAGACGTAAGATTCTATTCTCTGATTGTCCTAGTTGAGTGCCATGCCACCATGCTATATGAGATTGTGAAAAGGGTGATTCCTTGTGCTTACTCTATCATGTGCAAATCTCGTTAACTGTTGAATACATCGGTATGCAAGGATGTACTACCAAACGAAAGAAATGATAACGAATCCAATTGTTGAATGTATCTAAGTGCTAAATGTTGTGTAGTAAATAATGGAAAGGAAACGTGGATAAACTAATTGAGCTATATGTTGATGGCATACCGTATATGACTCACTGTTTGATAAAGATTTCTGTGGCCTTGATTTCATATGGTTACTTGGTTGTTACGAATGAATATCCTTGATGATGAGAATCTTTGTGATTGAATTGTTGGTTGATGTTGCTATTAATTACATTGTTGAACGTATCAAAGTGCTAAAGGCTGTGTAGCAAATGATGAAAGTAAATATGGACTGATTTTATTGAGTTAAATGATTGTGGCAACACCATATATAAATTACTGATTGGTAAGGATAATTGTTCCTTGATTTCACATAGTTATTGGTTGATATAAACTTATGTTCTTCATGATGAAGATCCTTGTGATTTAATTGTTGGTGGTTGTTGCTGTGAAATGTGATTGTACGGTAGGATCGGGTTACGTGCCGCAACACGAAGTAATAAGGGTGGAGAGGTAATAAGGGTGAAATGTGATTGTACGGATGGATCGGGTTGCGCGCCGCAACACGAAGTAATAAGGGTGGAGAGGCAATAAGGGTGATATGTGACTGTACGGTGGGTTCGGGTTGCGCGCCGCAACAGATGAAGAATTAAAATGAGTAATTGTGAAACCTTCATTTGTGATTTTATGTATTTCTGTGTGGTATTTGCTTGGTTTCCCTGACTGTCCTCTATTTGTGTACTATTTGATTCTACTTAGAATGAAGCTTGTTCATTCATACTAGTACTATTCAATGGTTCTAACGTCCCTTTTGCCGGGGGTGCTACATCTTTTACATGGATGTAGGTGGATCTATAGCAGGTAGTTCCGACCGCCGATAGTGGTGCCTCCTCTTCATCCTTTCAGCAGTTCTGGTGAGCCCCATTTCCTCTCGGGGCCGTGTGTAGTCTATATAATCTTCTTTTGTCTATGTTGTGTCTTTAAAGGTATAGTTGAGGCCTTGTCGTCGGCAAATTTATGTAAACTCCTAGTATTTTTAGAGGCTCCGTAGACACTATGTGGGTTGTCTATATATATTTTGGGCAGTAGTTGTATTTACTCGTAATCCTGGACTAAATCGGAAATGTTGTATGTAGCTTGTATCTTTTGGGATTATCAAATGCTAAAATGTTAAAAGGAGAAATGAACTTAAGTTGTAAGTCCATGCTTTGATTTAATTTTCTATTTCATATGGAATATTGTATATCATAAAAATGGGGTAACGCGTTGGGCAGGAAACGCAATCCAGGTCCGCTTGACCGGGATCATCTGGTTAGGCGCCGGTCTCGTCCCTCGGTTTTGGGGCGTGACAAACTTGGTATCAGAGCCTAAGGTTTTAAAGTGTCCTAGGATGTCTCGGAGCCGTGTCTAGTAGAGCCCTTCTTATCGGTGTGTTGCCGACCACATCTATAATTAGGGGCTACATGGACATTTAGGAATTTTACCTCCCTTTGATACTCCAATCGTGTGATAGAGCTCAAGTTAGGGAGTTAGTTTTCTCTCCAAACCTTACTCTCAAAATGAGTAATCGTGATATCATAATCCGCGTGTTTGAATCCATAAGAAGGGATTGATCCCACCATTGAGTCCGAAGGGATTGCCCAAGGGCTTGTTAGGAGAATGTATTGAGTTGTGTAAGGGTTGGTAGACCCTATCACTAAGAGGGGAGTGCCCTTGTCCCTATTGATGTCACTGCACCACCAAATCTTATAGTATATTGGTATAGTACCAACGTACGTTAGGGATGTGGAGTCGAGGGGCATCGATTTAGCTATTGCCCTATCAACATAAAGTCACCAAGTAGGTCACTCCTTAGCACAACCAACGTATTCTTGTTGTATATGTACATCCATATTGAAGAATTTTCATAGGCATGGTCTTAATAAATGTTGAGTCACAAAACATTGCATGCACATACTCTTTGAACGAGATCCAATATTTTGTGAATCCACCCCACCGCAAATTTTCTTATATGGAATCTTAGGACATCGAGCTCTATAAGCATGTCCTTGAGTTGAGTTGTAGCTATAGAATTACTATTTCCAACACACCTTTCTAAGCTCTAACAAGGGACTATACCCGAAGAATTTCTTCTCGAATGAATGGATGGACAATTCTAATATTTTCGCACAAAATAAAAGGATATTTTCTCTCGACCAATTATTCTTCTCTATTCGAAATCCTAGGACAATTTTCTTCAAGTTTTTGCATCATCTGAATGTTGACATAGTGTCATAGTGAAGATCTTGCCTTGTGTCATCATCATCTCTAGTATGGTAGTGCCCTCGCTCTATCTTTGTTGAGGCTTTCATTTTGGCCTAGTGGTCGGAATCGGCAAGATTTTTGTTTGTTTGGCGAGAATCTCCCTCTTTCCCCGACAGGTTATTTTCTGAATTTGGTCTTCTCAGTTACTTTTAAACACTATTAAAATCTCCATCGAAGCTAGGGACCTTCGAGCCTCCATGTAGCTGGATCGTGCTACTTATTCTTGTTTCTCATCTTATTCTTGAAGGTTGTTCTTCTTTTGGTTATAAGGAAGACGAGCATTTTCGCTCCTCCTTTGGATTGCATAATACTTGTTTAAGTGCCGTTATATGTTAGTTGCTCCATGTTGCTGCGAATACAGCTGATTTTCTTGATGTTTGTAGTGGCTCCACTAGCCGTGAAGCTATTTACTCTTAAAACCTCAAGTTCTTTTTTTGATTAGCTACTCTGACATACCCGACTTTCCCCGAGTTGTTGACCCATTCCTCAGTTCCAGTCTCAAGGGCTGAAGGAACAACATAATTGTGTCCTTGGTATTTAGAAATACAATTTCTTTTATCAATAGTGATGCACCCTAATTCTGTACCAATTCTGCTGAATCCAAAACATGGGATAGATGTAACAATACCTTTATTTTCTAGCTAACTAGTTTTCGGTCCTCTAATATTACTGGAGTTTTCAGTATTCTGACATAACTAAACAAGGATATGGGATTATAGGTGGCGGGGGCAAGTCAATCCATCATCTTACTTTAACTACGAGCCTGCTTCATTAACTATCGGTTATACTATCCCTTCTCAATCCTATTCTCTTAGAAGCACTATCCTTAAAGGTTGAACTCTGAACCAGAAAGAGTAGCTCTAATTTTAAAATACTTCTAGATATCTGGTCAATGGATTAATAAATACCACAAATTACATGGGTTCCCACTTCACTTCAAGTTCATCAAGGGTTTTGTAGAAGGGTGTTGTGGAGCTTCATTGTGAAGTAGAGTCGCTAGCCATAGTTGGATTTTTGAATTCTGGAGCTATACATCATGTGACTACAAACATAGATCTTCTTTCAATTTTTTTAGCTTCACGTGATCCCTTATATTACCACCCTTCCTAGTAGTTGCGATGTAAAGGTCACTTTTATAAGCTCTCTCGCTTTCCTTTCATTTGTCGTGCATCATGTGTTGTTTACCCGTAATCACCAATGCGATAGTATCTCAACTTCTCGACTAGTTATCCAACTATATGATCTGATTTAATTAACCTCACTTTTATGTACTCTACAAGCGCCCTAAGAGTGGGCAAATTTCCCCTTTACTACAGACTTCTAATGTCTTCAACTCTGCTTAAGCTTGTTGATTCCAAATGATGTTCTTAGTTGTGCTGCCTTACTATCTATTTTCATCTGGTAACTCTCCTTGTGAATCTAACTTTATGCCTTATGGCATCAAGGGTCGGGGTATGTTCATTCTGTTAGGATAAAAAGATATTGCTCGCACTCCTTATGATATTTTCTCCTAAACAATCATCCACCTGCTTTGCTTGTCCATGTGACTAGATAAATCAGGTTACTCTTCTCCGATAAGTGCATCAAGACTTCTCACCCTTTCATAACTATTCATATGGTCACTTTAAGGCCTTATTCTACACTAACTCGTAATGATTTTAAGTACTTTCTCGACATTGTTGACGATTTTCTAGGGCTAGTAGGGCTTGTCTCATGGGTTCCAAAAGTAATGATTCTCCTTAAAGTTCAAGCTTAAATTGCCATGATTTCAAACCAAAGTGTGTATCCTTTTCAAAAGTCTTAAATGGGTCGGATTTTATGGGGTTATGTGGCTTCCTGCTCACTCGGCTTCTAGGATCATTGACAACGTCATTGTCATGTATGGGGAATTTTTGCTACCTCTGGCATTCCACCGCCTTAGGAAGGGTTAGATTGTTCGAATTATGATAATCCCATAAGTAGATGACTTTTTTTCCATCCTCATGCGCTTGTGGCACAGAGTCCTTGTGTCGCTTATTGCTAGGAGTGAAATCAAATTCCACGTATTTCATTTGCGACCTCAATCACACCCATGTTGCAAGATTCTTACCATTTGAGCTCAACTACTTGACTTACACTCAGGGACACAACTGGTGTATCACACTTGATCACTTCTTTAGAATCTCAAGTTCACGTACATGGTATCCACCTCATCTAAGAATACTAGTCACCAATATGCTTCATTTATCTGATAATTGATGTAGTCACCTGGATTAAACCATGGCAGCCTAACTAATAGAAATCCTCTTGTCTCTTAGCATATAAACTTATGAAATACTCCACTCAGCACGTTAATGGGTTCCTGAGTAATTCCAGCCCAATCTTGAACTCCGTTGCTCTTTATTGTATTAGATTTACTTGGTATTGAATGTTCAAACGTGTTAAAGTCACCCTGTAATCACACATATTCAGAAGGTAATTTTATGGTCAATTTATTATAGCACATCTTACAGTAATCGTGAAGGTCACCACGAGTTTAGTTTGGGTGCTCGCATAGAGATTTAGAATTCAGGAGAACCGATTATTCTCAAAATTTTCCCCGGTAGATGTTATGTGAATTGATAATGACGGGTACATAAGCGCATTTCCCATTAGGTTGCACTAGGGGTATGATGTTTCTCATGTATTTTTTTTTTCATATATCTATGTCTAATAAGGTAGTTGGAAGATCCTTTGTGTGTTATTTTGGTGTAGATTATTGAAGGTGAAGTTAATGGGTAGTTAGCTTATGCAAGGTATCAAGATATCATCCTTGTTAGGTAAGTTTAGGGGTTGGGATTGTTTCCGCGAATGTGTTATGGTAAAGCTTGTAAGTCGAGGAGGCCACCTTGAAGGCCGAAAGTGTCGTGGAAGGAAAATATTTTTTCTTGAATGTATATCAATTAGTTTTGACTTGAAAGGTACCTTATAGGTGTTGTGATCTAAAAATGTGCAGTCCATGTTCAGGTGTCATTATGGTAATGTAGTTCTTGTGATTCTGATATTAGTGTTATGGGCATATACATTGTCGTGCTTTGTCGAGTTATTGATGAGTTTTTAAGATGGTTTTGGTGGTTCTCTGACAAGTGGATAGGCCTAGTTACAAAGGAGATGCTGCCGAAATTTCTAAAAACATTTGGGATTTAGTCAAAATTTAGGGACTTGAGGTAGGATAGAAAAGTGATATGTTATGTTAGGTATTTGGGTCAAGATCTACCTCTCATTCGAGGACGAATGATCCTAAGCGGGGGAGAATGTAAGGCCCCGAAAAGTTTTGCTAAGCAATATAGGATATCAGGGTGCCAGGTAGACTAATTAAATATTATATGTGTTTTAAATATGATGTAAATAAATTGGATGTGGTGAATAGGTGTATGAGTCATATAATAAGTGATGTGAGGTCCAAGGGGATGCCTAACTCTAAGCCAAATGAGAAAATTTCATAACAAGCTAAAATTCCAAAGGTATTTGCAACAGTCTACACTTTGAACGAGAATATCTAATGATATATAAGGTATTATATGATTAATAACCTATCAAATGAAATTTCTTCGAGTCTAGTTTCCAACGCTTCAAACCGTTCATCATTTGGACATTCCTACACAAAGTTATGGTCAAATTACCAAAGGCTGGATTTGCGATCATTTTTGCGATCGCGAAACGACTATGCGGACCGCATTTGTGTCGCATAATGGGGCAGAATCGGGAAAAACCATTATGCTATAGCATAGTTTACTATGCTGTCGATTATGCTATAGCATATTGATTATGCTGCAAGAATGTTGCCCACATGTTGATTATGCTATAGCATAGTTGATTATGATGTCGATTATGCTATAGCATAATTGACTTCAGGGGTCATTTTTGGAACTTTTCATATCCGAACCCACTTACATAAATAATCTTCGAGGCTTCATTTGGAAATATTTTTACACTAAATCTAGAGAGAGGTGAGAGCATTTTAGAGAGAGAAAGAGGGAACCTAGACTCCTAATCATCAATCTTGCACAAATCCTCAAGAATCAAGCTTGCTAATCTCTAGCTCACTATCTTCCGGGTAAGTCCTACTTCTAATATTTTATATGTGAGATTATTTGATCAAAAATGTAATGTGCGGTTAGAAATATGTCATGCATGTGATTAACTTACCATAACCTAGGAAAGCGAAGTAAGTTAGAGTAATCTTTCACTAAAAAGGGTTTATTAATCTAAGGGATCACATAGTGTTTGATAAAATGCCCAAATGAGTTCATGATTCCTAATTCTAAGTTTATCATGTCATCTTGTAAATTAGATGGAAGGCGATAGAAGTTCCGGTGGTTTGAGAATAGATATTAAAGGGAAATTCTGACTCGAGGTATGTATGGCTAATTTTAATCTTTGGAGAGTCACCTTGTTGGTGTCCGAGCATTTGGTTGAGTTTCTTGATTGAGCATATGTGAATTGATGGTTCTAATGTGTTGAGACGTAAGATTATATTCTCTGATTGTCCTAGTTGAGTGTCATGCCACCATGCTATATGAGATTGTGAAAAGGATGAATCCTTGTGCTTACTCTATCATGTGCAAAGCTCGTTAACTGTTGAATACATCGGTATGCAAGGATGTACTACCAAACGAAAGAAATGATAACGAATCCAATTGTTGAATGTATCTAAGTGCTAAATGTTGTGTAGTAAATAATGGAAAGGAAACGTGGATAAACTAATTGAGCTATATGTTGATGGCATACCGTAATGACTCGCTGTTTGATAAAGATTTCTGTGGCCTTGATTTCATATGGTTACTTGGTTGTTACGAATGAATATCCTTGATGATGAGAATCTTTTTGATTGAATTGTTGGTTGATGTTGCTATTAATTACATTGTTAAACATTTCAAAGTAATAAAGGTTGTGTAGCAAATGATGAAAGTAAATATGGACTGATTTTATTGAGTTAAATGATTGTGGCAATACCATATATGAATTACTTATTGGTAAGGATCATTGTGCCTTGATTTCACATAGTTATTGGTTGATATGAACTTATGTTCTTCATGATGAAGATCCTTGTGATTTAATTGTTGGTGGTTGTTGCTGTGAAATTTGATTGTACGGTGGAATCGGGTTGCGCGCTGCAACACGAAGTAATAAGGGTGGAGAGGTAATAAGGATGAAGTGTGATTTTACGGTGGGATCGGGTTGCGTGCCGCAACACGAAGTAATAAGGGTGGAGAGGCAATAAGGGCGAGATGTGACTGTACGGTGGGATCGGGTTGTGCGCCGCAACAGATGAAAAATTGAAATGAGTAACTGTGAAACCTTCATTTGTGATTTTCTGTATTTCTGTGTGGTATTTGTTTGGTTTCCCTGACTGTCCTCTATTTGTGTACTGTTTGATTCTACTTAGAATGAAGCTTGTTCGTACATACTAGTACTATTCAATGGTACTAACATCCCTTTTGCCGAGGGCGATACATATTTTACATGGATGTAGGTGGTTCTATAGCAGGTAGTTCCGACCGTTGATAGTGGTGTCTCCTCTTCATCCTTTCAGCAGTACTGGTGAGACCCATTTCCTCTCGGGGCCGTGTGCAGTCTATATCATCTTCTTTTGTATATGTTGTGTCTTTAAAGGTATAGCCGGGGCCTTGTCGCCGACAAATCTATGTAAACTCCTAGTATTCTTAGAGGCTCCGTAGACACTATGTGGGTTGTATATATATCTTTTGGGCAGTAGTTGTATTTACTCGTAATCATTGACTGAATCGGAAATGTTGCATGTAGCTTGTATCTTTTGGGATTATCAAATGCTAAAATGTTAAAAGGAGAAATGAACTTAAGTTGTAAGTCCATGCTTTGATTTAATTTTCTATTTCATATGGAATATTGTATATCATAAACATGGGGTAACACGTTGGGCAGGAAAGGCAATCCAGGTCTGCTTGACCGGGATCATCCGGTTAGGCGCCGGTCTCGTCCCTCGGTTTTGGGGCGTGACAAATTCTAATAATGAAAGTAAATCCCATGATTGGCATCAATAACCGCTTAACTCGATCTGTCCCAAAATTTCCACCGTGATCTTCGACCGGTTGCTAATATCTCGTTGTTCCGTCATTATACCTCACTCGAAGTCAGTCACGCTTGGTCTCGATCTTCAGCGAGCACTTCGAGTTCCCTGCTAAATATTCTATCTTATAACTTGAGCTTGGTCTATTACGTGCTTACCCTCGAGGCAGCTCCCATACCTATGAAATCGGGTATGCCCGATTTTGACCATATACGGATAGTCCCCGCGTTTCTTGGAGTAAAATGATAAGAAATGATTTGAGCCTTGATTTTCTGCAATCTCGGCCATGACGTCATCTTCATGACGTAAGTGACGGACGTGACCGAAACGTCCCGTCGGTACAGTTCCCTAAATCATTAATGCATGTCAGTTGGCGGTCAGCCACTAGCACCACCAAACCGTCACCGTGAGCTGATAAATACACGCTCCTTCGTTGAATCAAACTTTACTTTTTCCCTAATCAAACTTCTAAGTCTTCTAACTCTCTTCATCTCTTCTTTTTTGCCGCTTGTTGAGCCACCCTTGTTCTTAGTATCTACTTTGGCTTCGCCTAACGTTTTCATTTATTATGCAGCTTTTCCTTGGATGCCTCAGGCGGTTCCTGATCTCAAATACTGGGTTCGGAAATTAGCTTTGACTTCTTCCCAGCCCGAGCGTGCATGGCGTGACCTGGATAAGGGTATATGGGAGGCAAAGAACCATGGTAAGGGTCTTCTTTCTTCTATTTTTCAAACACCTTCCATATCTTTATTTATTGATGCTTCCTTTGTGCAAGCCTGACCAAAGATGCCATATTGAGGCCCCCGAGTGGCGAGGAAGAGGCCAAGTATCCGGTTCTGAAGCCGGAGAAAGACAAGAAAAGGAAGGGTCCCTCGCAGTCCGAGGACCCCAAGCCCAAACCTCGAAGGGTAAGGAGGAAAGTGATCGCCCTCACGATGTACTTGATCCAAAGCCTTAGAAACGAGGAAGAAGAAGAAGAAGAAGAGGACGGTACCCTGGTAATAATGGCCCGTCCCAGGAAGGCCGTCGAGGTCGCCAAACCTTCCGAGACAGCGGAGGCTGCTGAAATCAAGCCTCGTGACGAGAAGCCTTACAAAAAGGGTTCGGTTGAGGATCCCGAATCACCTGAAGTCGAGAACATCTCTCGACCCGCAAGTACACAGAACGGTGCCGGTTCTAAAACTCCGAAGGTCGATTAGAGCACCCCGAGCGACTTGCTCGGGGCCATGACAGCGGGTCACTTGCCATTTCTGTCAACTTTTTCTGAGGTGGCAATAAGGGAGGCTCGGGAGTTGAAGGCCCCCGATATAGGCGGAGGCTCTAGTGTAGGGGATCCCTTCTGGGATTGCTTTACTGGAGTTGATGATGCCTCCGATATCAGCGATGCTTCGATTCTCTTTGAAGAGGCCCAACGTCTTCTACCTCGGGTAATCATTAACAACTACAATCATGTGTCTTATTCTTTTATTTAAGTCTGACTTACATCTTCCCTTTTTGTGTAGGAATCTTCCAAGTTTCGAGCTGACCTTAGCCAGTGTGAATCCGAGCTTCAGAAAGTCTCGGACGAGAGGAATGCCTTGAGGCTTCTTTGTGGCCAAAAGGATGCGGCTCTAAGGGACCTTCAAGCAGACTTGTCCAAGGCTCGTAAATAGGAGGCTGAGCTAGATAAGCAGGTAACCATCCTTTTGAAAAAGTACATACTCACCCCAACTGTGGAGGCTAATACTTCACTATCTCAGCTGCAGCAAAAGGTCGAAAGGATCGAACTGCTCCAGGGAGGAGTTGATCAGGTCAAGGCCGATTGTGATCGGTAGAAGGGGAATATGGACCGCTTGGCTACGGAAAGAGACTACCTTGGCCAAATTGTCATCGGCCGAGGTTCAACTTCGGGGCATCAAAGAGAAAAGCTCGGCCCATACCAAAAGGATTGAGGAACTTAAAGTCGGGCTTGCTGAGGCCAAGGCGGAGATTGAGAAGACGAAGGTCATGGAAGAGAAGTCCATTGCCATGTATCGGGATGATGTTGAGGCTGCTCAAATGCAGCTAAGGGAGGCTTCCGATCGGGAACGATGGAAGAATGACTTGGCAAAGTGCCAATCCCGGAGGGAAACCCTCAAGGAAATCCATGCTCGAGGTTTTGACCTCTCTGAGGAGATAGCCCAATCCAGGGTGCTCGGAGCCGATGCCAGGGAGCTCTCCCCCTCCGATGACGAAGACGATGATGAAGAAGGTAGTCGAGGCAGATCCGATGAGGGGCTTAAAGGAGAAGTTCCTCCCGAAGAAGAGGTTGAAACCGGACGTAGTTAGGACTTAGTTTCTTTTTCCTTCTTTTTGTAATACCTTTATCGGTCTCTTGTACATATCCTTTTTCATCAATATATAAAAGAAAAACTTCTTTTAAATGTCTTCTCAATTTTTATGTTCAAACATGTTTTATGCTTTTGCCTTGTGAAAATTTTGTTGTTGCAGCCTCTGTAATAGAGTGAACACTAGCTCGAACTTAGAACAAATCCTTAAGTTATTTAGTCAAGCAAGGGCGAGTCCCCGAGCTTAACAGTATGTTCGGGATTTCGGCTGGATTGGTCGAAGCCATAACTGTACTGCTTTTATAACTAAGTTCGAGTAAGTTTTGAGCTTAGAATAGAACAAACCCTTAGGTTTTTATCAAATAATGAGTAAGTTTCGAACTTACAGCAACATACCCCTTAGGTTTTATGATGAATCCTTGAGCTATATTTAAGTCAACTTTATTCGAGCTCGGAATAGTGGAACCCTTAGGTCCGAGTTGAGTGAGAACAAGGTATCGAACTCTCAATTTATTGGCTCTTAGGCTCTTTTAGATTGGGTTGATATGGAATCTAAAAGAGGGATATTATTTCCCCCTTTCGGCTTAAAAGACTTAGTAAAAATTTATTTATGCCTTAGCATATATCTTTTACCCATTAGGTTTTTTTTAGGGTTTGATTGAAACCCCTTTGCTATTTGTGCCTTAGCACGTTTGTGTTAAGATAATTTGATACCTCTTAAGGTTTTTCGAGGGATGATTTTATCAAAGCCCTTTTGATTATTTGCCGAGGGTAGCCTTTTTTAATCGGTTTTTCAAAGAATTTGAAGGCCTATTGTTATTGCCGGATTCGAACGTATCCAAGCCGCGTTATTTTGGCCTTAGCCTTCGGTATGCCTCTTGGGCTTATTTCCCGATAACATTTCGAACTTTGAACTTGTTTAAAATGTTAGTCCCCCAGAATGGTGGCCTTGGCCTATAGATTGAGGGGTGCCTCTTTGAGGCCTTGTGAATTTGAGTTTAGATAATTCAAATATGCCTATCATCGATGGAAATCCCCGAGTATTCTAGGTGTATTTGCACTTGGCTCTTGAGCCATTTCTCACAAAATCATAAGTATGGGGTTTATAGTAGAGAATTTTCTTCGAGACACAAAATGTTTAATGAATAAAGAATGCTTCTTTGAATAATTTATACATGCGTACATGTTTTGCCATCGGGGCTTGACTAATCTATATGGATGCGGTTCGTTCGACCGTTTGTCCCATTACAAAGTTTTCCCTATCGAGTCCCTTTGACACGAAGTACTTTTCTTGAAAATATAACATCCAAGGGTGATGCCCCCATTATTCGAGGTTGATTACAAAGAAGCCTTAGATACTGTTGAATTGTCCTTAGGTAGCACATAATTGTTGCCTCGTTAAAAACCTTGCCGGAAAAACCCATTTGGGATAAAAACTGATCTAAGGGAAAAAGAGGCAACGCGTACTTTAAAACCTGAGATCTTGATGTCTTTGGTCGAACTCCTGCAATAGTTAGCGTCAAAATATATAAATGAAAGAAGGGAGAAAGTTATACCTTAGTAGTAATATTGTTTGAGAAGTGATATATTCCAATTGTTTGGCAGTGGTTCGTCATCCATCGTTCTGAGTTTGTAAGACCCCTTTCCAACTATATCGAGGACTTCATAGGGTCCTTCCCAATTTGGACCGAGCTTCCCTTCATTAGGATCTCGAGTGTTGATGGTTACTTTCCTTAGGACTAAGTCCCCGACTCTAAAGTGGCGAAGGTTGGTTCTCTTATTGTAATATCTTTTGATTCGTTGTTTTTGTGCAGCCATTTGAATGAGTGCAGCTTCTCGTTTTTCATCCAATAATTCGAGGCTAGTATTCATAGCCTCGTGATTTGATTATTCCGTTATGTGTCGAAACCTGGCGCTAGGTTCCCCGACTTCGACTGGGATCAAGTCTTCATAGCCATATACTAAGGAAAACGGAGTTGCCCCTGTACTGGACTTCGATGTTGTCCGATATGACCAAAGGACCTCAGGTAGAATATCTCTCCATTTCCCTTTAGCTTCGTTCAACCTTTTCTTCAGGTTTTGGATGATAGTCTTGTTCATTGATTCGGCCCGACCGTTCCCACTAGGATGATATGGTGTTGACAATATCCTTTTTATTTTATGGTCTTCGAGGAATTTTGTCACCTTGTTGCCGATAAATTGTTTCCCATTGTCACACACTATTTCGGCAGGTATACCAAATCGACATACGATGTGATCCTAGATGAAATCTATGACTTCTTTCTCTCGTACTTTCTCGAACGCATGTGCTTCAACCCATTTAGAGAAATAGTTAGTCATAAATAAGATGAACTTAGCTTTACCTGGGGCCTATGGTAGAGGGCCGACAATGTCCATCCCCCATTTCATGAATGGCCATGGGGATAAGACCGAGTGAAGTTGTTCTCCAGACTGGTGGATCATCGGTGCAAACCTTTTACATTTTTCACATTTTCGAACAAATTCCTTAGAGTCTTTTCCCATGTTATCCCAGTAATATCCAACTCTAAACATTGTGAATCAGTGATTCGGCGCCGGAGTGGTTCCCACAAGTGCCTTCATGGACCTCTCGTAAAATATAATCGGTGTCACCTGGTCCTAAACATATTGCCAGTGGTCCATCGAATGTCCTTCTGTATAACGTTCCATCTTCGGCCAACGTGAATCGAGCAACTTTGGTTCATAGGGACCTCGACTCTTTAGGGTCCGATGGTAGCTTTCCATTTTTTAAGTATTTAATATATTTATTCCTCTAATCCCAGGTCAAGCTTGTAGAGTTTATCCCGGCATGTCTTTCCTCGATCACGGATCTCGAGAGTTGAACAACAGTCCCCGAGATGATCTCATCTTCCTTAATCGATGATCCCAAATTTGCAAGTGCATCGGCCTCACTATTTTGTCTCGAGGTACATGTTATAAAGTCCATTCTTTGAAACGGTGCAAAGTTACTTGCAACTTGTCCAAATATCTTTGCATTTTATACTCTCAAGGACGTCTTCTCTCAAGCTTTTAGCTAGCTCGAGACTTGCAATCATGGCCTCATACTCGGCTTCATTGTTAGTCAACTTAGAAGTATTGATAGATTATCTAATAGTGTTACCCGTGGGTGTCTTCAAAATGATGCCCAGCCTGGACCCCTTCACATTCGAAGCACCGTATGTGAAAAGGGTCCATACCCCCGATGATGTACCTGATTTTAACAAGAGTTCCTTCTCAACTTCAAGTATGAGGGTTGGCGTGAAATCGGCCAGAAGTCTGCTAAAATTTGAGACTTGATGGTCGTTCAGGGTTGATATTCGATATCGTACCCACTGATTTCAACGACCCACTTGGCCAATCGACCCGACAATTCGAATTTGTACAAAATATTACGAAGGGGGTAAGTGGTTAATACGCATATGGGGTGACACTGAAAATATGGTTTTAACTTTCTAGAAGCGTTTATTAGTGCAAGTGCCAATTATCTAAGTGTAGATATCTAGTTTCTGCTTCTCCTAAAGTTCGATTTATGTATTAAACAGGCAATTGCGTACCTTGATCTTCTTGAAATAGTACACCACTTACCACAATTTATGATACTACCAAGTATAGGTAAAGTTTCTCATCTGCCTTCGGAGTGTGAATCAGTGGTGGGCTCAATAGGTATCACTTCAATTCTTCTAACGCCTGTTGGAATTCCGGGGTCCAGGAGAAATCGTTATTCTTTTTTAGTAGAGAGAAAAATATGTGGCTTCGATCCGATGACCTCGAGATGAATCGACCTAAGGCAACTATCCGTCCAGTTAGCCTCTGCACGTCTTTTACACTGTCCACGACGGTGATGTCTTCGATGGCCTTGATTTTATAGAGGTTGATCTAGATCTCCCGATTCGACACCATGAAACCGAGGAACTTACCCGAACCGACCCCGAAAGCACATTTCTCGGGGTTGAGCTTCATGTTATATTTTCTCAGAATCATGAATGTTTCCTGCAAATGAGCTAAATGGTCCTCTTCGCGCATGGACTTAACTAGCATGTCATCGATATAGACTTCCATTGACTTACCTATTTATTCTTCGAACATTTTATTTACTAGGCATTGGTAAGTAGCTTTCACATTTTTTTGCCGGAAGGGCATTACATTATAACAATATGTTCCGTACTTGGTGATAAATGAAGTCTTTTCTTGGTCTTCCGGGTTCATCTGAATTTGATTGTACCCGGAGTAGGCATCGATAAAGGTAAGGATCTTGTGGCCAGTCGTGGCGTCGATCATGCGATCGATGTTAGGCAGTGGAAAAGAATCTTTGGGACATGCTTTGTTTAAGTCCTTATAGTCTACACACATTCTAAGTTCGTTCCTTTTTTTAGGGAATACGACTACATTGGCTAGCCATTCGGGATATTTTACCTCCCGAATGGACCCTATGCTGAGAAGTTTAGTTACCTCGTCCTTTATGAACGCATGCTTTACCTTGGACTGAGTTCTCCTCTTTTGCTTCACCGGTCTGAACTTAGGGTCTAGGCTTAGTCGATGCATTGTTATCTCCGGCGGGATCCCTGTCATGTCTAAATGGGACCAAGCAAAACAATCTATGTTATCAATAAGAAATTGAATAAGCTTTTTTCTGAGTTCAGGGGTTAATCCCGTTCCCAGGTATACCTTTCGCTCGGGCAAGTACTCGATCACTATAACCTGTTCCATCTCTTCGACCATTGATTTGGTAGTGTCTAGATATTCAGCAAAAACAAAGGTTCAAGAGGTTAGAAAATCCCCCTCTTCTTCTTCTATCACCTATTTTTCCGATTCGGTCAAGGATGGTGGCGGTGATTGATATTTGGCTCCCTGTTTACCTTTGATGCTCGATTTTTCTGAGGTTGACAATGTCGATCGGTGTTACCTCATCGACCACAAACATTTCCTTTGATGCATGTTGTTCCCCGTACACTATTTTTACACCGTCTGACATCGGGAATTTAAACATCTGATGGAGGGTCGAGAGTACTGCCTTCATGTTGTGGCTCCAAGGCTTTCTGAGCAGGGCATTGTACCTCATATCGCCTTCGATTACGTGAAACTTGGTATCTTAAATAGTTCCAGCCACGTTCACCGGTAGGATAATCTCCCATTTAGTTGTTCACTGGCCATATTAAAGTCGTTTAGGACTCGAGCTGCAGGCACGATCTGGTCCTGTAGGCCGAGCTGCTCCACGAACCTTGATCAGATGATGTTCGCCGAGCTACTTGGATCCACTAAAACACGCTTAATTTATTTAACAATATAAAATTACCAGCGCGTCATTGTGGGGCTGAGAGATGCCTTCTTCTTCTTCATCGTTGAATGATAAGGTGACTTTGAGCACATAATCTCGGGTTCGTTTCTCTCTAGTTATTGACACCTTAGTGCGTTTGAATATGGATCCCTGTGGAACGTCGACTCCACCGAAGATCATATGGATGACATGTTGAGATTCTTCATGTTCATTCTTTCTATTGGCGTCCCTTTCCCTGAAATGATTCTTAGCTTGGTTGCTGAGGAACTCTCGAAGGTGGCCCTCGTTGAATAGAGGGGCTACCTCCTCCCTCAATTGCCTGCAATCTTCGGTCCAATGACCATACATGCCATGATATTTGCAAATCAAATTTGGGTTTCTCTGGGAAGGATCGGTCTGTATTGGTCTGGGCCACCTAGTATCTTTGATCATTCCGATAGCCGATATGATGCCTGATGCATCAACACTAAAATTATATTCCGATAGCTAAGGTGCCTCTATGGGATATGCATACTTGTCGAAACCACTTTTAAGTCCTCGAGAACTCTGTCCTCGATCACTTCTTTGATCATTCCGGGCGGAATTGCGTCCTGGACACTTGTTCCTTCGATCTGCAATATATGGTTGGTATCGGTCTTTATTCGACTTTGGCTCCCTGTTGATGTCCCTCTTATTTTTACCTGTTGACCTGTTTGGATGCACTGAACCGGGAGGAGCTCCTAATTGGTCGTCCTCGACCCTGATCTTCGATTGATATTGATTGTGTACATCTGCCTAAGTTACAGCTGGATACTCGATCAAATTTTATTTCAACTGACGTGATGCTATCGAACTTCGTTTGTTCAACCCTTGGGTGAAAGCTTGAATGGCCCAATCATTCGTGACCGGTGGCAATTCCATGTGCTCCATTTGAAATCGGGACACTAATTCCCTCAGCATTTCATTATTCCTTGTCTTACCTTGAAGAGGTCCGATTTCCTTGTTGCTACCTTTATGGCCCCGATGTGCGCCTTTACGAAAGAATATGCTTACATGGCGAACAAATCGATGGAATTTGGTGGTAAGTTGTGATACCAAATCATTGCTCCCTTCGACAGGGTCTCTCTGAACTTTTTCAACAACACAGACTCGATCTCATCATCTTCCAAATCATTACCCTTAATGGCGCATGTATAAGAGGTAACATGCTCATTGGGGTCGGTGGTCCCGTTATATTTGGGTATGTCAGGCATACAGAACTTCTTTGGAATGGGCTTCGGAGCCGCACTCAGAGGAAATAGCTTTTGCACAAATTTCTTCGAATCTATGCCTTTCAAAATTGGTGGTGCCCCCGGTATCTGATCAGCCCGAGAGTTGTAAGTCTCCACTTTTTTATCATAGGTTTAGATTTCTTTTCTCCTGATTCAATTCTCTTGGTGAGATCCTCGAGCATTTTCACTATCGCAGGATCAGTCCCCGATGTGTTATCATTCGACCTTTCTAGTACTGGCTCGGTACGGCGAGTAACCTCCGGCACTCGACCCTGTTTGGAGCTCTATGTTGATTTTGTAACTTAGCAATGGCAGCTTGCTGAGCCTGAAGCATCTCGAATATCACTTGGATACTAACTCCTTCGTCTCCTCTGCTCTATGTTACCTTGCCATCATATAAGCCTTCTCTACATTCACTCCCATCGAGATCTGCACCTAAGTCCGCATTCAGAGCGACGTGCGAACTGACACCAACTGGGTTGACAACCGGTGCTCCTCCGATATTAGCCTGTGGAACCTCGATTCCTGGAGCAATCATATTTTCGTTTTCCCCGTGGAGTCCGAGGACATTGTCGCCGTGTGTAAATGCGTTTTGTGAGTTTGACATGCTTTAACCTAAAAGCAAAAATTCCTGACAAGAACAAGCGTGAAATCGTGTGTTTTACCAGAATCAATACTGAACAATCACTATTATCCTTAGCTTCACGGTGGGGGCCAAACTGTTTACCCTAAAATTCGAGTAACAATTAAACTTATATTGTGATTTTAAGGATACGTGATTTAATCCAATACCAATAGATAAACAATGAACTAGATAAATAAATTGAACAGAAAAATAAATCAAATCAGTATTATGGCAATGCTTTCAACCTCGATTCGAGATGGTCTCGAGGTTGGACGATAGGACTAGTAAAGAATGGAATAAACAATATTGAGCAGTAATGGATAGTAAGTGAATCAGAGAGCTGCGTATGTATTCTTTATCAGTGAAATATAATTTTTTTTACAAATGAATGGGATACCCCTTTATATAATAGGGGAATCCTAAATAGGGTACAATTCTAATAATGGAAATAAATCCCACGATTGGCGTTGATAATTGCTTGATTCGATCTGTCCCGGAATTTCACCGTGATCTTTGACTGGTTGCTAATATCTCGACGTTCCGTTACTATACCTCACTCGAAGTAAGTCACGCTCGGTCTCGATCTTTAGCGAGCACTTCGAATTCCCTGCTAAATATTCTATCTTCGAATTCGGGCTTGGTCCATTACGAGCTTACCCTCGAGGCAGTTCCCATGCCTATAAAATCGGGTAATGCCCGATTTCGACCGTATACAAAGCCACCTTCAAAGTTTTGAAACTTGAACGCTCCTATATGAATATTTTCACGTGGATATGAATATATCTTATTCCATTGAAAGCCGCCTTCACAATTTTGAAACTTGAAGACCTTTGGAAAGAAACTTTGGGATTAATATCACTATAGCCTCCTTTTCAATTTGCATAAAACAAAGACTAGCTTTGTCATGTCCTTTTCTACTGGAAAGTCGAAGATATTTCATCGACTCCGTTACACACCTATTTTTTTGTTTGCACACCTGAAAGAAATTATTTACAAGAAATATTGTTTTATCTCTCTTAATATTCTTGTCGCTTTTCCATAATAGTTTTTGTAGGTTTAGCATATAAAAAATGCTCATATTTCTTCCATATATTTTCATTTTCCAAGTGAAGTTATATATATACTGGCGTTATCTGTGTCACTTGCCTTTTACTTTTGATCATGTTGATTTTTTACAAATTCTTAAAACTTTTAATTCGGTTACTCCTAACCTCAATTTTCTGTTTCTTATTTGGTAATTCATGGAGCCCATTGGGAGTCAATGTTTCCTAGTTGAAAGAGGCAGAAGGATTGAGATTCTCGTAAGTAATGTTCGAAAGCACTGTTCCTGGCCTTAGAGTAGTGTATCGAACTAAAGGACAGGAACGACCACAGAAGGAGGATCTCAACCAACCTCGAATCCTTCTTTTTTTCCTCCCGAACAAATTTGTCATGATTCTTTAGAGTGTCGTGAAATCACGGATCTGATCTATAGTTAGGGGGCAATACATACCAAAAGGTTCGAAGAAGGAAGGCGCATAAGAGTATATAACCAACCTACCCTTCTTGTGAATGACGATGATTGGGAGTCAATATCTTGGACATATAAGGGGGTGTTTGGTATGTATGGAAAATATTTTTCAATTTTTCCATGTTTGGTTGGCTTAATTGTTTTGGAAAAATATTTTTCTCGTGAACTCATTTTCTTCCAATTGGAGGAAAATATTTTTCCTATCAAGAGAAAAGAAAATATTTTACAAAACTCTTTTTTAACCTTCCACACCCCATTTCTCATCCCCACCAACCCACTCACACCACCCATCTACCCCACCTTACTCTCGACCCAACCCCCACCCCCACCCAAAAAATATTTTTTTCATTTTACGAAAAAAGTACTTTCTTTTCATGACATAAAAAGTATTTTCTTTCCTTTCAACAAAATGATGTACTAAAAAGTATTTTCTTTTATTCAACAAAAAATATCATGATGAAGAAAAAGTATTTTATTTCATTTCAACAAAAAAAAAGTATTTTTTTTTCATGATGTAGAAAAAGTATTTTCTTTCATTTCAACAAAATGAGTATTTCTTTTCATGATGCAAAAAAAAATCTTTCATTTCAACAAAATAAGTAATTTATTTTCATGTTGTAGAAAGAGTACTTTCTTTAAACCAAAAAAGAATATTTTCTTTTTAGTTATGGAGCACAAATTTCAACACTATTTTTTTGCGTAAAAAAGTAATGCAACACATTAGCGCCTTTGGATTTGTGTGAATTTTTAGAAGAATAATTAAATTCTTTAAGGAGGGGGGAGGGGGGAGGGGAGGAGAGCACATGAAACATGGGAACTTAGGGAAAGGGGGAGGGAGAGCACAAGAAACACTAGAAAATATTTTGTGAAAAAAAATTTCCACTCACCAACCAAACAAGGGAAAATAAGTCATAAAAACACCCATTTTTCATGAAATATTTTTCATGGAAAATATTTTTTTCGTACCAAACACACCCATAATGTCCCTAAATAAGTAGTTTATATGTTTGTTGAGGAAAATAAAGTTACTGATATTTTATACGTCAATACCACACAAGGGGGAGTGATTTGTGTGGTGTCCAATTTTCGAGTGCAGTCTCTATAGAAGAACCTGGTTCTTCTTGGTGTTCCAACTTCTACAGTTTGCGGAAAAGTAATTGCAGAATTTAAAGAACACAACAATTTTTACGTGGAAAACACCTGGCTCAAAAGGTGAAAAAACCATGACCTACTTCCCAGTAGGATTTTCCCAAACTCTTCACTATATCAATGAGCCAAACAGCATTTACAAAATAAACTCTTTTGTAAACCTAAGGACTAACTCTAATCCCTTTGTGGCAAACTAGCCTCTAGCTATTTGCGACAAACTTCAAGTTAACTCTAACTTGAACAGTGTGTACCTATTACAATTGCTTCTAGATAAAGCTGAAAGATACAATATGTAATCACCTACTACAAACACCTAGACTCAAAGACAACAGATGGAACTGGTTCTTCTAGCTAGTTCAAGTAGATTTTGTGTCGCACAAGGATTCTGTTTGCAATATTGCTTGGTAATTTTGCTTTCAGTTCTTGTTTCACTTTTGTGTTTGTGCATTAATTCTTCAGCAGTAATGCTTCAACATTTTATAGAGTCAGTAGTTGAGACGTTGTTGTTCAGTTCTAATGCAACTCTTCCTTGGTGGAAGAGTTTGTGTTTATCTCAACTTTTTTGATCTTGATTCTGTCCTACTTGAAATTGAACTTCATCTTCTTATCAATTTGCAACCTTTTCGCTTAGGAGATAACCTCTTAGTTCACAGATAATGTTTATCTCTTGTGCATGGACGCTTCTCGTGCCAATGGATCTGTTTGACTATGTTTGCCCTGATGGACCTGGTTCAACTGGGTTGACATTTGTCAATCTTCAAAATCATGCAGTGACTTGATTCAATAAATTCCCCCTTTTTGATGATGACAAACTCTGTGCTTAACCCTGTACATACTCCAATCCAACATAGACACTTTTATAGATTTAAGCATTCATCATAGAGAGACCAGGTTCATTAGGTTATAAATATCACAAAAATCTTTGAAATTTTGAAAAGCATATATTCTTCTCCCTTTTGGCATCATCGAAAAGTTGCAAAATGATAAACTTACCAGAGGTATTAACAATTACTCATGGCCATTGAGGCAACTGCAGTTGCAAATCATGAATTAATCATCAAAGGAAACCAATCAAATGTAAGCTATTTAAGAAACCGAGACAAAATCGATAACCAAACAGAAAAATTCATTGATTAGATAGCAGATCAGGCCCCATACACAAAAAGAATTAAAAACAGTCGCAACCATGAGCAAAACAGAAAATAAAAAGCAAAACGGAATTTAGACAATCCCAAACTGGGTCATAGAGGGGTTTTTTTGGAGGCACTGGACTCTTAAGGCTGGGAAGGGACAGAGGAGGTTGTGGTCTTGGCTTGAAGAAGGGAGAGCATTTGATGAAGAACACCCTCATTCTTCTCCTTTCTTTGGCTAATTCAGCTTTGAGAGCATCTCGCTCAGCTTCAACCTCAATAAGGCGAGATTTCAAACGAAGGATCTCCGCATCCTTGATCTCACCTTCCTGCACAAGCGTCCTGACCTTACTATTAACAAGCAGTTTCCTGGATGAACCAGGTTTATCCTCAGAAATATTAACAATGTAGTCACATGTCAGCAACGTATTCTTCCCAAAGTAGTCCTTATCAGTAGCCATTTCAGCTTTCTTCACTGGAACCTTGAAGTGAGCAAGCACAGAAGTCAGGATAAACCCATAAGGTATAGCATGTGCCTTGGATCCATTCAAAACCTTGTCCAAGAGCTGGATGATGAAGGCATGCCAATTGATCTATTTACCCATGTACAAGCACTCCATGAGCGTGAGATCCATGTAGATGGCAATGTGCCTTCGCTCTTGCCTAGGCAGTAGAAATTTCATCACAAACTCAAAGAACAGTTTGTGCTGAGGCCTCATCTCACTCTTCAACACTGCCCTGGGCTCCAGTTCTTGCTCATTCTCACAGAAAGACCTGGTGATTTGAAGAGCTGAGGACAAATCATCCAGATTAGGCCACCTTTGCCTTGTGTAATCATCATAACCCTCAGAAGGGGTATGCAATATTTCCCCCAACTCCTTTGCATCAAACGAAATCTCAACCCCTTGAACCTTGGAGGATACCCTGCCATCTTTGACAACTGCGTTGGCCATAAATTCAACCAACTCATTCCTAGCCAGCCTTCCCTCAAGGTGAAGAACCATGTCCTTCCACCCTTGCACATCCAAGGTATCCAACAGTAAAATTATCCCCGACTCCTCAAGGTCTCTAAACAACTTCCCCCTTAAATATAGTACGCTTACCAAACATTGTGAGTTTTTCAGTCTCCTCACCAGACACTTCCTCTTCTTCTCCACTCCATTCCTCATCATCAACAATCTTTACTTTCTTTGACTCAGACCTGGTCAGGCTCTTCACCAGACACTTTATCTTCTTCTCCACTCCATTCCTCATCATCAACAATCTTTACTTTCTCTGACTCAGACCTGGTCCTCTTTGCAATTGTTGAGGGTGTGGCAAACACAGATGCTGACTTCTTGGAAGAAGCATTAGCTTTCTTAGGTTTTGGTGTCTTAACCTCAACTGGTGTTGGTTGCTCCTCCTGATGGACCAGGTCCATCTCATCATTATCAACATGAACTGCCTCAACAGGCTCTCCAACTTTTGCCTTTCCCTTGGTAGACTTCTTCTTCTTGCTCTCTCTCAGAGCTTTTTCCAATTCTTCTTTTCCTTGCCTAACAATGCTTCTAGTAGCACGACTCTTTGGGGCAGGAGCATCAGCAGATGATGAAGCTTTCCTCTTCTTGGTTGGAACCGGGGTATTAGCTTTCTTAGATTTTGGAGTTCTCTTCTTTTTGGGATTGTAGGACTCACCCAACTTTTTCATCAACTCAGCCAACGTTTCCTCAATAGATGAACCAGGTTCATCTACTGCTTGTTGTAGGCTTTCCAGACTTGCTGCTACTTCCCCAGAATTGCTTCCCCCTAAAACTTTGACTCCTTCCTCAACAATCACATGAGTGGGGCCACCAATAGCTAGAGTGGCACCTTCCTTCCCAGATCCCCTTTTCTGAACTCCCTTCTCCCTCTCCCTTAATGTTTATATTTTCCCCAATTTTTCTTCGCCTATCCGGTACCTCTACATCCAGTATCGACCCAATCAAGATAAACCTGTTTTCATCCATTTCAGTTGCAGACCCAACTTCAAGATTTCCCTTTTCAGTGTCAGATGAACCCGATGCTTCATCCTCACTTGCAGATTTGAAGGACTCACTGGAAGAATCAGAGTCTTGGACCTTGCTGGTTTGAAGTATCTCATTTAATTTTCTGGCATGAGAACCAGAGGCAACTGTTTTCCTAGTCAACATCTTTACTCTACGTTTTCTGGTGGCTGGAGTGGGGCTAGGTGTAACGGCTGGGACTGATTTGGGTGAAGGAGTGGGTTCATGGATAGGTTCAGGAATAGGTTTAGGAACCAGAGGGTTTTGGGGGGTCGAAGACCTGGTTGGAGAATGTGAGCTATGTATCGATGGAGAATTAGAACCAGTGTCGTCAAGACCGACCCCGTAATCAGAGGTGGTTGATGAAGATGAAGCAGGGGGTGGTGAAGAAGACATTGTTGTGAAGATTTAGGGAGAGAAGAATGTTGATCACTTTGGTATGAGAGGAATGATGAACTTAGTTCGACGGTTATGCTTTTGAAGAGGGGAGGTAATGATGGTCTTTTAAAGATGTGGTTATTAATTGTACAACGGGCATAATTCTTGGTCAAGTGGGAGTCTAATCGCTGCAGGAGTGTCAGTGATTAGACGGTTATAACTCCCTATATCAAGGCTAATTAAGGTTCGATGGGACTCTTTGAAACGGGTTCATTTTGGGATAAGTATTGAGAATTTGAAATGAACCAAATATAGATAGAGTCTTGCTCATGTGTGACTATAATTATTTCAATAAGTGTATGGTGATGAGCATGTACCTTGTCAGTCAGATGAACCAGCAGCGATGAACCAGGTTCATTATGTTATAGTCTTTAATTTGCCCCAATTTACAAAGATAGAAAAACATCATTGTGAACAACTAACTTTTGACCATACTCAAATCTTATACCATTTTAGTGTAAATATCCCTTGTAGGCCTAATCTTGATGTTTTAAACTTTTATCTTACTCTTAGTAGATTTTATTTGAAAAATAAATAAATCCTCACATTCTTAAAGTATAATTTTATTTCTATTTATAATTAAAAAAATCACAAATATAAATAATTAGAATTTTAATAAGTAAGTTATAGAATCTTTCTTAGTATCATATAAAGTACATGTAAATATTTAATTTTTCTATGTTGTAAGAAATATTGGTTATTCTTCTTATCTCATAATTTAGTTATCTTTTAAAATAAAAGACAAACACAAAAATCAAAATGAAGTAAAATAACGTTAAAGTGATAAAGTTTGTTTCATAACTTCATTGAAAAAAAATCAGATTTTTACTAAAAAAAAAAAAAGAAATTAAAAAAAAAATTAATAATAATAATAATCCTAATTTTCCCCCACCCCTCACGTCACTATGCGCACACACACATTGGTTTCATTTAATTTTCAATTTTTTTTTAAAAGGGATAAATCTTGAAAGATTCAAAAAAAAAATTTATCCTAACTACTCACCATGATCTCCTCAACCTTCCCCCTTGATTTCCTCATCCTACACTTCCACTTCCAGATAACATCACATTTGACCAACCACTTCATCCATCTTATTCTATAGGTAGACAAGAGGAAAGAAAATAAAATAAGAAAGGAAAAGAGGTCAGAAAAGAGAAAGCAAAAGAATGAAGAAAGAAAAGAAAGAAAAAAAACCAAAGAGGAACGGAAGAAAAGAAAAGAACGAGGAAAGAGAAAAACAAAAAAGAAATCAGGAAGTAAGAAGAGAAAAAGAAAAAAGAAAGAAAGAAGAAGGAGAGGTGAAAAAAAAAAGAATATGAAAAAAAAAAATCCAGCAACTTAAAAAAAAACAGTTTTCTTTGTAGAAGGAAGAAAAAGTTTGGATAAATTATTGAATCTGAAGACGGAGTTCGGGATTTCGTTCGTGTTTTCGAGTTCGTGGTTTTAGAAGTTTTATAATTAGTAGATTAAGTCGCTTACTGAGTGAGATTTTCCCAAAAAGGTAACACTCGAATATTCTTAGTAAAGTCATATAATAAAATGAGATCCATGTTTTCTTAGTGTAATTTGAAAAGTTTTATCAACTGAATCTTCGTTATTTTTTTTATTCAATTTCATGTTTAATTTATTTTTGTAGTTAGATTCATCGTTGATATGAAGCATGTGACCATCTAAGTTAAGTCAAAACTTGCTTGGAATTAATTATATTCGAAAATTATTGTGTCATCACTTGTTATCTCTTGAAAATAGTTAGTCCCTTCTATTTTAATAGTTGGTGTTCAAGGTGTTTATCAATTTTTTTAGGATATGTACTTCTCCCTGTTATGTTTTAAATTCAGTATGGACATGCAAAAAGAAAACTGCACTCGATCTTGTAGTATCTTTTTTTTAGCCACAAACAACTCCAAAATAATTCAACAAATTAATAAACACATATAGGCAGCATGCAAATAAAAAATTTGAAAAGCATAACTAGGAGGAATAAAAGAATATAAACAAAGTTTCATTCACACCACAAGAATTGATATCCTATAATACAATAGAAATTTTTCAACACAAATTTATGCAAATAAGAGACCGGGCAGCATAAGCATGAATGCATGATTATTGAAATGATTAATTTTGTATATCATGTTACTCGTGAAATCATAACATTCAAACATGTGGGACTTTTTTCTCTTATAGCTAAGGCTGGTAATAATAAGAATATATTAGAATGTTTAGAGAATTTCTTCGTAAAAAGATGTGTCTTGATTTAAGAGCCACCAGCACAATTGATAATTCAGAAAATTGAGTTACAAAAGAAGGCAAAGAACACTTGTAGTTACTCTGTAAAAAAAACACATGTTTTAGAGGAGTCACTTTAAATTAGATTTTCTTTCTTTTATTTAAATATTATTTTTCAGTATTTATTTTATTACAACTTAGATCAATATGTAAAGAGTCAAATTTACACCACGCCATGTCAGAACACTCCGTTTCAGAAAGACTTGTTCCAATAGGTAAATAATAATAATAGTAATAAAATTTACAAATAAAGGGAATACTCTAAATACTTTAGAAAAATTTTAGACGCACTTTATATATTAGTTCATGTGTTCATACCCGAACCTTGGGTTGATATGCTTAAATAATAAAAGGATCATGTGCGCATTCCGCGTCTCGATGCCTTTAGATTTAAAAGTAATTATGTTATAACCATGTGTATATTCCGTACCTTGGTTTAATATTTAATTTCAAAGAAGTACCTTGTGTGCGTTCCGCATCTTGGTAAACACAACTAAAAAAAATATAATAATTAATTAAGCGGTAATAAATAAGCCATGATCAATAAAATACAAGAATAGCTAAAAATTGATTTAAGCCTTACATGAGTCAATAAAGCGACCGTGCTAGAACCGCGTTACTCGGGGGGTGCCTTACACCTTCCCCTCGGTCAACAGAATTCCTTACTCAGTCTTCTATTTTCGTAGACCATAAATTAAGAGTCAAACCATCCTTTGTTAAGGGATTCAAGATAAAAGGTGACTTGGAACACCAAAACTCAATTCCAAGTGACTACTCTATATAATAAATAATCCCTTTTCAAAACATCACTTCGATTGGAAAAACTCTTCTTACTCAACCTCGTAATAGGATTGTGGTGAAAAAAGAGGTGTGACAGCTTGGCGACTCTGCTGGGGACAATTAATAAAAATTCGAGCTTTGTATATTGACTCTTGTTTTGCTTTTATCATGTTTTGAATATTATTGTGTTTGGAAGACTAATGTGCTATTTGTTTCTTATTTACCGCTTTAATATTTATTTATACTGTGATATAAACTGTATCCTCTCTCGCACCCCTCTGAGTCTTCTTATAGGTAGTTATGTTGTGTTTGCCTACCAGCATCTCAAAAATTTCTGTCTTAATATAAAGTCAGTTAGCCTATCAGCTTCTGGTGAAGGCTTTAGTCACACATGATTAGGCGGGAGAGCCGTTAGCTAGCCAGTGTTGTTCTATTACTGGTGATGCTTGATGCTCCTCGGCTCGGGTTGTCTGCCCGGGTAAGCCAGGTCTAGATACCATCTCCTTTAAGATTTGAAAACTTAGAAGAACAAGCCACAAGCAATGAATATCCCTAGTAGGTTACGTTTTATTTGCATCATGTGCATTGGACTTAGCGGGACTCGGCACAGGGGCCGGGTCCGTCTAGGACAGGTACCTATTTTTCGGACCAACATGTTCATATTTATGTGCTATATGTAATATTATTTGGTAGTCTTCATTCAAATGTTGACCGGCTTCAGGATAGATCGATTAAACAGATGAGAGAGAAAGAGAAAATTTTCTCCAAGTTTTCATAAAATATTTTTTTTTTAAAATAAATTTTTGAAGGGGTCTAGTATGTAAAAGCGTAATTTTCAAAATATATTTTTTTTAAATTTATTTTAACCGAACTACGCGTGTTTGATTCTCACCGGATGTGAGATACGTAGGCAAACTTCATCATGTTCAACCTTCATCATGTTCAACCTCATTTTTATTTAAAATAAAAATAAAATAAAATAAAAAGTTGTATATGGACTATTTTTTTTCTCTTGCTGTCAAACAAATATATATATATATATATATATATATATATATATATAATATAGTCACTTTGTCAGTTCTTTATCTTTCGACCAGTTTTTCCCATATATTCGGTCCTTTTGTCGAAATAGCCTTAAAACCTTCCTCGAAAATGCAAAATGGCCGTTTTAACAAAAGATGTCACTTTTTATGTTTACAAAAGAATAGTCATTTTGATTCTTCTTTAAATTATTTTACTAATTTAACCAAATTTTTTTTAGTCCCATAGTTTGGTTTTGGTTTATTTTTAGAGTCAAAACCCGAGAAATCGGATTTTTTTTTGTCAATAGNCGTTTGGTTCACATGATGACGATCAAGCCTAGGAGGGATGTGATCGAAGCTTTGATTCCGCACTGGGATCCTGAAAACAATGTGTTCCATTTTAATGACTGTGAAATGACTCCGACCTTGGAGGAAATCGCCCATTTCCAGGGGTGGGGCCGCAATCTTCGCCGGCAAAGGCCCATTGTACCAAAAAATGTGAACGAGGGTAAACTTCTGAAGCTCCTGAACATAAATTACGGAGAGTATGAAGGTTTAGGAGGTAAGTGAGTTAACCTGGGACTTCTGTTTCATTTGTACGGCCTAAAATGCAATTTTAAAAGGCATGTGGGAAAAGTAAAATCGAAGGAAGACAAGGAAACATGGAAGATACACAGGAGGTTTGCATTTATGGTTGCTT